>CP136066.1:156175057-156423693 GCA_032622095.1 Siphonodentalium dalli | reverse complement strand
GAACACTGCAATAACAATCTAACATTAAGCAATATAAATCAGCGATAACATGACATTAAATCAGGCGAATACAAGCGAACTCTGTGAATATGCTCCAATCGTCGGCCACAAAACACGAGGGTCGACGTGTGGAAGGAACGGGAAAGGGCTGGCTGACATAGCTGGGAGCGGGTGGAGAAATCTGCCATGTAGCTGATTCAGCATGTCTGCCCTTATATGGGTACTGAGGTACTCTCGAGCGAGGCTTGTCTCTGTCGGTGATTTCGGTTTCTTTGGTTTCGATCTGTATCGTTTGTTCTGGAACCAGATATGAAATTGGTAAAATAAACATGATTACCCACTGAGCGGATGAACAATATATGTGATGCACATTGATATCTCTTAGGTTTAAATACATTACCGGAAACTTTGGTGGAAATAGGTCTTCGACCAAATTCAGCATTTCTATAAGCAATTCCACAGGGTGGTGATGTCATGCAATGTTAAATAGACAACCGGAGATTAGTATCAGTATCATTTCTTTCTTTCACCACATTACAATGGTATTAAGAACATATATATGGTAACACACATATATAGGAATACATAAACAGTGACGACAGGGGTTGTAACGTACTTTAATATTTCTTGTTGGAGCTTTCAGTTTCGAAGACAGCTCATCTAGTATATCGGCGTCTGGGTATTTGTTACTGTTGTAGTACTCGTTCAGAATCTCAACTTGGTCGTAACTGAAGCTGAAACGCGCATGTTTCTTGTTGTCCGAATATCATCGGATGGCGTTGAATTCGGCGAGGCGTCGATGTTTTCTACGATACACGGCCTATCGCCCCTGTTCGCGTTGGTATCACGCGCTGGCGTCGAAGTTGTTGTTGGCTGGAAGACGAGGTCAACCTGATCTCCTGGGCGATCTGTGAAATCGCTTGCAATATCGGTGCATGTAGCTGAAATTTTAAAAACAAAACGCCATTTAGTTAAGTATGTGATAAGATTTATTATCACAGTTGCCTATATATCTACCAGTGTCTCAGACTCAAAAGTTATATTATATAACCATGAATCTATAATAAGTTTCGAGAGAGATACATATATATATATATACAGCATTCTTATATTAAGTTCGTATGGCCCTTCCTATCACCACCATATCATTTTGACGATTAAATATCTAAATGTGTATGACTGATCGGTAATGACTTGCTTCTCTTACTAAGCCTGATGAACTAATTCCGTTAAAGATGCATAATCCGAATTAGCGCTCCCAAATGACTATTTTCTGGCTTCGGGGTGAAAAATATTTGATTCGAGTCGAGGAACCCACCCACCAAAGCTCGGAGTGATCAGATAACGATTTTTGAAATTTTTTATTTCTCGAAATGTGTAATGATTTGTGGCCCAGAAAAGAATCGTCAAACCGATGGTCTCGGACAAAATTGCGGATGAAGATGCGTAACTCTAAAATCAAGTGGTAATATACGGCAAAATTTCGTGATACGCGAGTGATAATACGGCCATATTTCGTTGAACAACATGTTGATAAATAACACGTTTTGGGAAATTTTATACCATAGTTGACAGCGATTAGCATTACTTTGTTGTAATTAATCAATTCTGATAACAAAAGCGTATTTTGAAGAAATGTTGTAACTTGTTGATATGGGGACCGTCTAATCAGATTGAGTACCTTTCAATTGCTTTGAATTTCGGACAGCACATGAACGTGAATGAAAAATCTCAGAAGATATATATCCGATATTATATACAAGTTATGCTTTACCAATTGAGCACTAATATAATTATGTAACTCAGGTAATATAAAAGTGTTCGTAAGGTACTTACAACTGGCATTCAACTTGTCTAGTATGTTGAATTCAGGGCTTCTGTGTGGGCGTACGCTGGTACATGCAAGTGGTGCCGCTGGGAGTTCCTGAAATGAGAAGAAATATTGGTTGTGAACTGTGTGTTTTATGGAGTAATTGAACAATATCTCGACACAATAGTTAGTGCTCTTTGATTTTCTGTTTGAAATTTGGGAATTAATGCATTTTAAGTTAGGGTGATACTGAGACTTGCAGGCATTGTGCACATTCCATTGAATCAATTTTCTTAAATTTGCTTCCTGAAGATAAACCTGGCTGATAAATAAACTATTCGGTCAAAGATCTCACCGTTGTCATGCTATCTTCAAAATATATAATTGAAATGAACTAATTTGTATATTTTAACCTACAATTGTCACATCACGAACGTTCATTGCTATTTGAAATGCACTATTCCATGTATATACCAAACTGAAAGTGGGTTGACATAGAGACTTACCAATATTCTTCTGTTTTGACCTCCATCGTCGCTGTATGGAGAGAAGATTAACACTTTCTTCGATTCCATTTTACCAAAATGAGACATTATATGAGACGACACAAGATATGAAAGAGAATATGGCTACAGAAGATACAAACCAAGTTTATATACCTACCCATCCCAACTATTGTTGTTGACACTTGACATGCAAAAACAGTTCTGTCAGTATGCAAGTCATAGTAGGGTATACATTGGTGAGGACTCACCGTGAATTCCATGTGAGATGTTATGATTGTGTAATTCTGTGACATGTCTTGCGAATGTCAATTCATCTGAATTGTTTGTTTGTTTTGCATAGCACAGCTTGTTTAGCGGATACTGTCAGGTCTAATGTACATATAACGGGGGACATGTCTCAACATACATGTAGAAATGTACCCTCAACCAGTTGTAGCAGGACACTTGTTTGTTTGCTACGCATTTAGTTCAATTAAGTTCCAGTGTGATTTAATTAACGAAATTACCTTGTATAAAAGTCCAAAATAATTTATTTTTTTATAAATGTTCATCTTTTATCACAATGTGTTATCCACAGCTGTACACTTTCCGGGGTGTTGGGGGGGGGGGGGGGGGTTGTGAGAAATGTGAAATTAAGCGATTTAATTGATGGGAGTGTGACCGATAAAATATGGTAAACATACTAAACATTTCCAATAGTTAGAATTGAACGTTATGCACGGACACAATATCAATAGGAAATATAACACTCTGATAATTTGATTTCCAACTAACGTTCTGCGCGAAGTTTGTTTTGTTAAAGGTCCGTTTGTGTTTCATTTCCGTCCTCGGGGAATAGGACCACTTTTCGATTCAACAATGGACAATAAAAAAGAGAGTTCATTTCAAATTTTCTCCTGTTTTGGTAAAAATAAAGAGCGTTTCTCTCTTCCGGTCGGAAGATTGAAAACAACAGCTGATATTTCTTAACTTAGGTAGCAATACATGTACACAATTTCCAGCAATTTTGGCCAACATGGGAAGGGGTACTGTACTTCAAATATATTTTGAGCCATTATCTTTGGCATAGGTCTCATCAAGCATGTTTTCTTTCTGACAGAAATGTTAGGTGTAATCATTCTGTACTAGCTTCTTCGTACAATTTGTCAAGAGTTATGCACCTTTGTTTGCACACACAAAACGATTAATTTTACCCATTTTTTGACTCAACTTGACAAGTTTCAACACAAAAAGATAACACGACAGAGCGGTTATCAGTAAATAAGCTTCTTCCACCTGATAGAGCTATGTTAGAGCTGAGAAATATTTGAAACTCCACCAAACTCCACTGAATACGAAAATCATGTTTACGTATCCATATTTTTCACTTTTTTATGAACTTTTCTAGTTTTGTAAAATAATTAAATCTTCAAACCAGTAATGGCACATTTAACACAGGCTACACTGGCTATTATGCCCCACAGCTACTTATTTTTCTATTTTTCAGACCCCCTACAACACGATAAATCGTGTACTGCCACCTTAGGATCTTCTTTCAGACTATTATTTAATCTGTATATTCATCAGTATTTCGTGTATTTATCGACCGACACCACGGTATTAGATAACCAACCACGTATAGAGGTTGCAATGGCGGAGTTGCCCGACAGCTGAGATATCACTCGGGAAGCTCCAGGTGGGATGCTTATGAAATATCCAATATTGAGGAATTTGGAGTTCGAGGGAAATAAAACTGCCGACATTTGCTATTTTCGAACCTATGTGGCTATCTTCGGGCATTTGTCGGAAAGTGAGTTTTCAGTTTATAATTTTATTCAACAATTAACAAAATTCATGAACACTGCAATAACAATCTAACATTAAGCAATATAAATCAGCGATAACATGACATTAAATCAGGCGAATACAAGCGAACTCTGTGAATATGCTCCAATCGTCGGCCACAAAACACGAGGGTCGACGTGTGGAAGGAACGGGAAAGGGCTGGCTGACATAGCTGGGAGCGGGTGGAGAAAGCTGCCATGTAGCTGATTCAGCATGTCTGCCCTTATATGGGTACTGAGGTACTCTCGAGCGAGGCTTGTCTCTGTCGGTGATTTCGGTTTCTTTGGTTTCGATTTGTATCGTTTGTTCTGGAACCAGATCTGAAATTGGTAAAATAAACATGATTACCCACTGAGCGGATGAACAATATATGTGAATGTGTGATGCACATTGATATCTCTTAGGTTTAAATACATTACCGGAAACTTTGGTGGAAATAGGTCTTCAACCAAATTCAGCATTTCTATAAGCAATTCCACAGGGTGGTGATGTCATGCAATGTTAAATAGACAACCGGAGATTAGTATCAGTATCATTTCTTTCTTTCACCACATTACAATGGTATTAAGAACATATATATGGTAACACACATATATAGGAATACATAAACAGTGACGACAGGGGTTGTAACGTACTTTAATATTTCTTGTTGGAGCTTTCAGTTTCGAAGACAGCTCATCTAGTATATCGGCGTCTGGGTATTTGTTACTGCTGTAGTACTCGTTCAGAATCTCAACTTGGTCGTAACTGAAGCTGAAACGCGCATGTTTCTTGTTGTCCGAATCGGCGCTCGTGTCTCTAGATTTGCTGAAATCATCGGATGGCGTTGAATTCGGCGAGGCGTCGATGTTTTCTACGATACACGGCCTATCGCCCCTGTTCGCGTTGGTATCACGCGCTGGCGTCGAAGTTGTTGTTGGCTGGAAGACGAGGTCAACCTGATCTCCTGGGCGATCTGTGAAATCGCTTGCAATATCGGTGCATGTAGCTGAAATTTTAAAAACAAAACGCCATTTAGTTAAGTATGTGATAAGATTTATTATCACAGTTGCCTATATATCTACCAGTGTCTCAGACTCAAAATTTATATTATATAACCATGAATCTATAATAAGTTTCGAGAGGGATACATATATATATATATACAGCATTCTTATATTAAGTTCGTATGGCCCTTCCTATCACCACCATATCATTTTGACGATTAAATATCTAAATGTGTATGACTGATCGGTAATGACTTGCTTCTCTTACTAAGCCTGATGAACTAATTCCGTTAAAGATGCATAATCCGAATTAGCGCTCCCAAATGACTATTTTCTGGCTTCGGGGTGAAAAATATTTGATTCGAGTCGAGGAACCCACCCACCAAAGCTCGGAGTGATCAGATAACGATTTTTGAAATTTTTTATTTCTCGAAATGTGTAATGATTTGTGGCGCAGAAAAGAATCGTCAAACCGATGGTCTCGGACAAAATTGCGGATGAAGATGCGTAACTCTAAAATCAAGTGGTAATATACGGCAAAATTTCGTGATACGCGAGTGATAATACGGCCATATTTCGTTGAACAACATGTTGATAAATAACACGTTTTGGGAAATTTTATACCATAGTTGACAGCGATTAGCATTACTTTGTTGTAATTAATCAATTCTGATAACAAAAGCGTATTTTGAAGAAATGTTGTAACTTGTTGATATGGGGACCGTCTAATCAGATTGAGTACCTTTCAATTGCTTTGAATTTCGGACAGCACATGAACGTGAATGAAAAATCTCAGAAGATATATATCCGATATTATATACAAGTTATGCTTTACCAATTGAGCACTAATATAATTATGTAACTCAGGTAATATAAAAGTGTTCGTAAGGTACTTACAACTGGCATTCAACTTGTCTAGTATGTTGAATTCAGGGCTTCTGTGTGGGCGTACGCTGGTACATGCAAGTGGTGCCGCTGGGAGTTCCTGAAATGAGAAGAAATATTGGTTGTGAACTGTGTGTTTTATGGAGTAATTGAACAATATCTCGACACAATAGTTAGTGCTCTTTGATTTTCTGTTTGAAATTTGGGAATTAATGCATTTTAAGTTAGGGTGATACTGAGACTTGCAGGCATTGTGCACATTCCATTGAATCAATTTTCTTAAATTTGCTTCCTGAAGATAAACCTGGCTGATAAATAAACTATTCGGTCAAAGATCTCACCGTTGTCATGCTATCTTCAAAATATGTAATTGAAATGAACTAATTTGTATATTTTAACCTACAATTGTCACATCACGAACGTTCATTGCTATTTGAAATGCACTATTCCATGTATATACCAAACTGAAAGTGGGTTGACATAGAGACTTACCAATATTCTTCTGTTTTGACCTCCATCGTCGCTGTATGGAGAGAAGATTAACACTTTCTTCGATTCCATTTTACCAAAATGAGACATTATATGAGACGACACAAGATATGAAAGAGAATATGGCTACAGAAGATACAAACCAAGTTTATATACCTACCCATCCCAACTATTGTTGTTGACACTTGACATGCAAAAACAGTTCGGTCAGTATGCAAGTCATAGTAGGGTATACATTGGTGAGGACTCACCGTGAATTCCATGTGAGATGTTATGATTGTGTAATTCTGTGACATGTCTTGCGAATGTCAATTCATCTGAATTGTTTGTTTGTTTTGCATAGCACAGCTTGTTTAGCGGATACTGTCAGGTCTAATGTACATATAACGGGGGACATGTCTCAACATACATGTAGAAATGTACCCTCAACCAGTTGTAGCAGGACACTTGTTTGTTTGCTACGCATTTAGTTCAATTAAGTTCCAGTGTGATTTAATTAACGAAATTACCTTGTATAAAAGTCCAAAATAATTTATTTTTTTATAAATGTTCATCTTTTATCACAATGTGTTATCCACAGCTGTACACTTTCCGGGGTGTATTGGGGGGGGGGGGGGGGGTGAGAAATGTGAAATTAAGCGATTTAATTGATGGGAGTGTGACCGATAAAATATGGTAAACATACTAAACATTTCCAATAGTTAGAATTGAACGTTATGCACGGACACAATATCAATAGGAAATATAACACTCTGATAATTTGATTTCCAACTAACGTTCTGCGCGAAGTTTGTTTTGTTAAAGGTCCGTTTGTGTTTCATTCCCGTCCTCGGGGAATATGACCACTTTTCGATTCAACAATGGACAATAAAAAAGAGCGTTCATTTCAAATTTTCTCCTGTTTTGGTAAAAATAAAGAGCGTTTCTCTCTTCCGGTCGGAAGATTGAAAACAACAGCTGATATTTCTTAACTTAGGTAGCAATACATGTACACAATTTCCAGCAATTTTGGCCAACATGGGAAGGGGTACTGTACTTCAAATATATTTTGAGCCATTATCTTTGGCATAGGTCCCATCAAGCATGTTTTCTTTCTGACAGAAATGTTAGGTGTAATCATTCTGTACTAGCTTCTTCGTACAATTTGTCAAGAGTTATGCACCTTTGTTTGCACACACAAAACGATTAATTTTACCCATTTTTTGACTCAACTTGACAAGTTTCAACACAAAAAGATAACACGACAGAGCGGTTATCAGTAAATAAGCTTCTTCCACCTGATAGAGCTATGTTAGAGCTGAGAAATATTTGAAACTCCACCAAACTCCACTGAATACGAAAATCATGTTTACGTATCCATATTTTTCACTTTTTTATGAACTTTTCTAGTTTTGTAAAATAATTAAATCTTCAAACCAGTAATGGCACATTTAACACAGGCTACACTGGCTATTATGCCCCACAGCTACTTATTTTTCTATTTTTCAGACCCCCTACAACACGATAAATCGTGTACTGCCACCTTAGGATCTTCTTTCAGACTATTATTTAATCTGTATATTCATCAGTATTTCGTGTATTTATCGACCGACACCACGGTATTAGATAACCAACCACGTATAGAGGTTGCAATGCCGGAGTTGCCCGACAGCTGAGATATCACTCGGGAAGCTCCAGGTGGGATGCTTATGAAATATCCAATATTGAGGAATTTGGAGTTCGAGGGAAATAAAACTGCCGACATTTGCTATTTTCGAACCTATGTGGCTATCTTCGGGCATTTGTCGGAAAGTGAGTTTTCAGTTTATAATTTTATTCAACAATTAACAAAATTCATGAACACTGCAATAACAATCTAACATTAAGCAATATAAATCAGCGATAACATGACATTAAATCAGGCGAATACAAGCGAACTCTGTGAATATGCTCCAATCGTCGGCCACAAAACACGAGGGTCGACGTGTGGAAGGAACGGGAAAGGGCTGGCTGACATAGCTGGGAGCGGGTGGAGAAATCTGCCATGTAGCTGATTCAGCATGTCTGCCCTTATATGGGTACTGAGGTACTCTCGAGCGAGGCTTGTCTCTGTCGGTGATTTCGGTTTCTTTGGTTTCGATCTGTATCGTTTGTTCTGGAACCAGATATGAAATTGGTAAAATAAACATGATTACCCACTGAGCGGATGAACAATATATGTGATGCACATTGATATCTCTTAGGTTTAAATACATTACCGGAAACTTTGGTGGAAATAGGTCTTCGACCAAATTCAGCATTTCTATAAGCAATTCCACAGGGTGGTGATGTCATGCAATGTTAAATAGACAACCGGAGATTAGTATCAGTATCATTTCTTTCTTTCACCACATTACAATGGTATTAAGAACATATATATGGTAACACACATATATAGGAATACATAAACAGTGACGACAGGGGTTGTAACGTACTTTAATATTTCTTGTTGGAGCTTTCAGTTTCGAAGACAGCTCATCTAGTATATCGGCGTCTGGGTATTTGTTACTGTTGTAGTACTCGTTCAGAATCTCAACTTGGTCGTAACTGAAGCTGAAACGCGCATGTTTCTTGTTGTCCGAATCGGCGCTCGTGTCTCTAGATTTGCTGAAATCATCGGATGGCGTTGAATTCGGCGAGGCGTCGATGTTTTCTACGATACACGGCCTATCGCCCCTGTTCGCGTTGGTATCACGCGCTGGCGTCGAAGTTGTTGTTGGCTGGAAGACGAGGTCAACCTGATCTCCTGGGCGATCTGTGAAATCGCTTGCAATATCGGTGCATGTAGCTGAAATTTTAAAAACAAAACGCCATTTAGTTAAGTATGTGATAAGATTTATTATCACAGTTGCCTATATATCTACCAGTGTCTCAGACTCAAAAGTTATATTATATAACCATGAATCTATAATAAGTTTCGAGAGAGATACATATATATATATATACAGCATTCTTATATTAAGTTCGTATGGCCCTTCCTATCACCACCATATCATTTTGACGATTAAATATCTAAATGTGTATGACTGATCGGTAATGACTTGCTTCTCTTACTAAGCCTGATGAACTAATTCCGTTAAAGATGCATAATCCGAATTAGCGCTCCCAAATGACTATTTTCTGGCTTCGGGGTGAAAAATATTTGATTCGAGTCGAGGAACCCACCCACCAAAGCTCGGAGTGATCAGATAACGATTTTTGAAATTTTTTATTTCTCGAAATGTGTAATGATTTGTGGCGCAGAAAAGAATCGTCAAACCGATGGTCTCGGACAAAATTGCGGATGAAGATGCGTAACTCTAAAATCAAGTGGTAATATACGGCAAAATTTCGTGATACGCGAGTGATAATACGGCCATATTTCGTTGAACAACATGTTGATAAATAACACGTTTTGGGAAATTTTATACCATAGTTGACAGCGATTAGCATTACTTTGTTGTAATTAATCAATTCTGATAACAAAAGCGTATTTTGAAGAAATGTTGTAACTTGTTGATATGGGGACCGTCTAATCAGATTGAGTACCTTTCAATTGCTTTGAATTTCGGACAGCACATGAACGTGAATGAAAAATCTCAGAAGATATATATCCGATATTATATACAAGTTATGCTTTACCAATTGAGCACTAATATAATTATGTAACTCAGGTAATATAAAAGTGTTCGTAAGGTACTTACAACTGGCATTCAACTTGTCTAGTATGTTGAATTCAGGGCTTCTGTGTGGGCGTACGCTGGTACATGCAAGTGGTGCCGCTGGGAGTTCCTGAAATGAGAAGAAATATTGGTTGTGAACTGTGTGTTTTATGGAGTAATTGAACAATATCTCGACACAATAGTTAGTGCTCTTTGATTTTCTGTTTGAAATTTGGGAATTAATGCATTTTAAGTTAGGGTGATACTGAGACTTGCAGGCATTGTGCACATTCCATTGAATCAATTTTCTTAAATTTGCTTCCTGAAGATAAACCTGGCTGATAAATAAACTATTCGGTCAAAGATCTCACCGTTGTCATGCTATCTTCAAAATATATAATTGAAATGAACTAATTTGTATATTTTAACCTACAATTGTCACATCACGAACGTTCATTGCTATTTGAAATGCACTATTCCATGTATATACCAAACTGAAAGTGGGTTGACATAGAGACTTACCAATATTCTTCTGTTTTGACCTCCATCGTCGCTGTATGGAGAGAAGATTAACACTTTCTTCGATTCCATTTTACCAAAATGAGACATTATATGAGACGACACAAGATATGAAAGAGAATATGGCTACAGAAGATACAAACCAAGTTTATATACCTACCCATCCCAACTATTGTTGTTGACACTTGACATGCAAAAACAGTTCTGTCAGTATGCAAGTCATAGTAGGGTATACATTGGTGAGGACTCACCGTGAATTCCATGTGAGATGTTATGATTGTGTAATTCTGTGACATGTCTTGCGAATGTCAATTCATCTGAATTGTTTGTTTGTTTTGCATAGCACAGCTTGTTTAGCGGATACTGTCAGGTCTAATGTACATATAACGGGGGACATGTCTCAACATACATGTAGAAATGTACCCTCAACCAGTTGTAGCAGGACACTTGTTTGTTTGCTACGCATTTAGTTCAATTAAGTTCCAGTGTGATTTAATTAACGAAATTACCTTGTATAAAAGTCCAAAATAATTTATTTTTTTATAAATGTTCATCTTTTATCACAATGTGTTATCCACAGCTGTACACTTTCCGGGGTGTTGGGGGGGGGGGGGTTGTGAGAAATGTGAAATTAAGCGATTTAATTGATGGGAGTGTGACCGATAAAATATGGTAAACATACTAAACATTTCCAATAGTTAGAATTGAACGTTATGCACGGACACAATATCAATAGGAAATATAACACTCTGATAATTTGATTTCCAACTAACGTTCTGCGCGAAGTTTGTTTTGTTAAAGGTCCGTTTGTGTTTCATTCCCGTCCTCGGGGAATAGGACCACTTTTCGATTCAACAATGGACAATAAAAAAGAGAGTTCATTTCAAATTTTCTCCTGTTTTGGTAAAAATAAAGAGCGTTTCTCTCTTCCGGTCGGAAGATTGAAAACAACAGCTGATATTTCTTAACTTAGGTAGCAATACATGTACACAATTTCCAGCAATTTTGGCCAACATGGGAAGGGGTACTGTACTTCAAATATATTTTGAGCCATTATCTTTGGCATAGGTCCCATCAAGCATGTTTTCTTTCTGACAGAAATGTTAGGTGTAATCATTCTGTACTAGCTTCTTCGTACAATTTGTCAAGAGTTATGCACCTTTGTTTGCACACACAAAACGATTAATTTTACCCATTTTTTGACTCAACTTGACAAGTTTCAACACAAAAAGATAACACGACAGAGCGGTTATCAGTAAATAAGCTTCTTCCACCTGATAGAGCTATGTTAGAGCTGAGAAATATTTGAAACTCCACCAAACTCCACTGAATACGAAAATCATGTTTACGTATCCATATTTTTCACTTTTTTATGAACTTTTCTAGTTTTGTAAAATAATTAAATCTTCAAACCAGTAATGGCACATTTAACACAGGCTACACTGGCTATTATGCCCCACAGCTACTTATTTTTCTATTTTTCAGACCCCCTACAACACGATAAATCGTGTACTGCCACCTTAGGATCTTCTTTCAGACTATTATTTAATCTGTATATTCATCAGTATTTCGTGTATTTATCGACCGACACCACGGTATTAGATAACCAACCACGTATAGAGGTTGCAATGCCGGAGTTGCCCGACAGCTGAGATATCACTCGGGAAGCTCCAGGTGGGATGCTTATGAAATATCCAATATTGAGGAATTTGGAGTTCGAGGGAAATAAAACTGCCGACATTTGCTATTTTCGAACCTATGTGGCTATCTTCGGGCATTTGTCGGAAAGTGAGTTTTCAGTTTATAATTTTATTCAACAATTAACAAAATTCATGAACACTGCAATAACAATCTAACATTAAGCAATATAAATCAGCGATAACATGACATTAAATCAGGCGAATACAAGCGAACTCTGTGAATATGCTCCAATCGTCGGCCACAAAACACGAGGGTCGACGTGTGGAAGGAACGGGAAAGGGCTGGCTGACATAGCTGGGAGCGGGTGGAGAAAGCTGCCATGTAGCTGATTCAGCATGTCTGCCCTTATATGGGTACTGAGGTACTCTCGAGCGAGGCTTGTCTCTGTCGGTGATTTCGGTTTCTTTGGTTTCGATCTGTATCGTTTGTTCTGGAACCAGATCTGAAATTGGTAAAATAAACATGATTACCCACTGAGCGGATGAACAATATATGTGAATGTGTGATGCACATTGATATCTCTTAGGTTTAAATACATTACCGGAAACTTTGGTGGAAATAGGTCTTCAACCAAATTCAGCATTTCTATAAGCAATTACACAGGGTGGTGATGTCATGCAATGTTAAATAGACAACCGGAGATTAGTATCAGTATCATTTCTTTCTTTCACCACATTACAATGGTATTAAGAACATATATATGGTAACACACATATATAGGAATACATAAACAGTGACGACAGGGGTTGTAACGTACTTTAATATTTCTTGTTGGAGCTTTCAGTTTCGAAGACAGCTCATCTAGTATATCGGCGTCTGGGTATTTGTTACTGCTGTAGTACTCGTTCAGAATCTCAACTTGGTCGTAACTGAAGCTGAAACGCGCATGTTTCTTGTTGTCCGAATCGGCGCTCGTGTCTCTAGATTTGCTGAAATCATCGGATGGCGTTGAATTCGGCGAGGCGTCGATGTTTTCTACGATACACGGCCTATCGCCCCTGTTCGCGTTGGTATCACGCGCTGGCGTCGAAGTTGTTGTTGGTTGGAAGACGAGGTCAACCTGATCTCCTGGGCGATCTGTGAAATCGCTTGCAATATCGGTGCATGTAGCTGAAATTTTAAAAACAAAACGCCATTTAGTTAAGTATGTGATAAGATTTATTATCACAGTTGCCTATATATCTACCAGTGTCTCAGACTCAAAATTTATATTATATAACCATGAATCTATAATAAGTTTCGAGAGGGATACATATATATATATATACAGCATTCTTATATTAAGTTCGTATGGCCCTTCCTATCACCACCATATCATTTTGACGATTAAATATCTAAATGTGTATGACTGATCGGTAATGACTTGCTTCTCTTACTAAGCCTGATGAACTAATTCCGTTAAAGATGCATAATCCGAATTAGCGCTCCCAAATGACTATTTTCTGGCTTCGGGGTGAAAAATATTTGATTCGAGTCGAGGAACCCACCCACCAAAGCTCGGAGTGATCAGATAACGATTTTTGAAATTTTTTATTTCTCGAAATGTGTAATGATTTGTGGCCCAGAAAAGAATCGTCAAACCGATGGTCTCGGACAAAATTGCGGATGAAGATGCGTAACTCTAAAATCAAGTGGTAATATACGGCAAAATTTCGTGATACGCGAGTGATAATACGGCCATATTTCGTTGAACAACATGTTGATAAATAACACGTTTTGGGAAATTTTATACCATTGTTCACAGCGATTAGCATTACTTTGTTGTAATTAATCAATTCTGATAACAAAAGCGTATTTTGAAGAAATGTTGTAACTTGTTGATATGGGGACCGTCTAATCAGATTGAGTACCTTTCAATTGCTTTGAATTTCGGACAGCACATGAACGTGAATGAAAAATCTCAGAAGATATATATCCGATATTATATACAAGTTATGCTTTACCAATTGAGCACTAATATAATTATGTAACTCAGGTAATATAAAAGTGTTCGTAAGGTACTTACAACTGGCATTCAACTTGTCTAGTATGTTGAATTCAGGGCTTCTGTGTGGGCGTACGCTGGTACATGCAAGTGGTGCCGCTGGGAGTTCCTGAAATGAGAAGAAATATTGGTTGTGAACTGTGTGTTTTATGGAGTAATTGAACAATATCTCGACACAATAGTTAGTGCTCTTTGATTTTCTGTTTGAAATTTGGGAATTAATGCATTTTAAGTTAGGGTGATACTGAGACTTGCAGGCATTGTGCACATTCCATTGAATCAATTTTCTTAAATTTGCTTCCTGAAGATAAACCTGGCTGATAAATAAACTATTCGGTCAAATATCTCACCGTTGTCATGCTATCTTCAAAATATATAATTGAAATGAACTAATTTGTATATTTTAACCTACAATTGTCACATCACGAACGTTCATTGCTATTTGAAATGCACTATTCCATGTATATACCAAACTGAAAGTGGGTTGACATAGAGACTTACCAATATTCTTCTGGTTTGACCTCCATCGTCGCTGTATGGAGAGAAGATTAACACTTTCTTCGATTCCATTTTACCAAAATGAGACATTATATGAGACGACACAAGATATGAAAGAGAATATGGCTACAGAAGATACAAACCAAGTTTATATACCTACCCATCCCAACTATTGTTGTTGACACTTGACATGCAAAAACAGTTCGGTCAGTATGCAAGTCATAGTAGGGTATACATTGGTGAGGACTCACCGTGAATTCCATGTGAGATGTTATGATTGTGTAATTCTGTGACATGTCTTGCGAATGTCAATTCATCTGAATTGTTTGTTTGTTTTGCATAGCACAGCTTGTTTAGCGGATACTGTCAGGTCTAATGTACATATAACGGGGGACATGTCTCAACATACATGTAGAAATGTACCCTCAACCAGTTGTAGCAGGACACTTGTTTGTTTGCTACGCATTTAGTTCAATTAAGTTCCAGTGTGATTTAATTAACGAAATTACCTTGTATAAAAGTCCAAAATAATTTATTTTTTTATAAATGTTCATCTTTTATCACAATGTGTTATCCACAGCTGTACACTTTCCGGGGTGTTGGGGGGGGGGGGGGGTTGTGAGAAATGTGAAATTAAGCGATTTAATTGATGGGAGTGTGACCGATAAAATATGGTAAACATACTAAACATTTCCAATAGTTAGAATTGAACGTTATGCACGGACACAATATCAATAGGAAATATAACACTCTGATAATTTGATTTCCAACTAACGTTCTGCGCGAAGTTTGTTTTGTTAAAGGTCCGTTTGTGTTTCATTCCCGTCCTCGGGGAATAGGACCACTTTTCGATTCAACAATGGACAATAAAAAAGAGAGTTCATTTCAAATTTTCTCCTGTTTTGGTAAAAATAAAGAGCGTTTCTCTCTTCCGGTCGGAAGATTGAAAACAACAGCTGATATTTCTTAACTTAGGTAGCAATACATGTACACAATTTCCAGCAATTTTGGCCAACATGGGAAGGGGTACTGTACTTCAAATATATTTTGAGCCATTATCTTTGGCATAGGTCCCATCAAGCATGTTTTCTTTCTGACAGAAATGTTAGGTGTAATCATTCTGTACTAGCTTCTTCGTACAATTTGTCAAGAGTTATGCACCTTTGTTTGCACACACAAAACGATTAATTTTACCCATTTTTTGACTCAACTTGACAAGTTTCAACACAAAAAGATAACACGACAGAGCGGTTATCAGTAAATAAGCTTCTTCCACCTGATAGAGCTATGTTAGAGCTGAGAAATATTTGAAACTCCACCAAACTCCACTGAATACGAAAATCATGTTTACGTATCCATATTTTTCACTTTTTTATGAACTTTTCTAGTTTTGTAAAATAATTAAATCTTCAAACCAGTAATGGCACATTTAACACAGGCTACACTGGCTATTATGCCCCACAGCTACTTATTTTTCTATTTTTCAGACCCCCTACAACACGATAAATCGTGTACTGCCACCTTAGGATCTTCTTTCAGACTATTATTTAATCTGTATATTCATCAGTATTTCGTGTATTTATCGACCGACACCACGGTATTAGATAACCAACCACGTATAGAGGTTGCAATGCCGGAGTTGCCCGACAGCTGAGATATCACTCGGGAAGCTCCAGGTGGGATGCTTATGAAATATCCAATATTGAGGAATTTGGAGTTCGAGGGAAATAAAACTGCCGACATTTGCTATTTTCGAACCTATGTGGCTATCTTCGGGCATTTGTCGGAAAGTGAGTTTTCAGTTTATAATTTTATTCAACAATTAACAAAATTCATGAACACTGCAATAACAATCTAACATTAAGCAATATAAATCAGCGATAACATGACATTAAATCAGGCGAATACAAGCGAACTCTGTGAATATGCTCCAATCGTCGGCCACAAAACACGAGGGTCGACGTGTGGAAGGAACGGGAAAGGGCTGGCTGACATAGCTGGGAGCGGGTGGAGAAAGCTGCCATGTAGCTGATTCAGCATGTCTGCCCTTATATGGGTACTGAGGTACTCTCGAGCGAGGCTTGTCTCTGTCGGTGATTTCGGTTTCTTTGGTTTCGATCTGTATCGTTTGTTCTGGAACCAGATCTGAAATTGGTAAAATAAACATGATTACCCACTGAGCGGATGAACAATATATGTGAATGTGTGATGCACATTGATATCTCTTAGGTTTAAATACATTACCGGAAACTTTGGTGGAAATAGGTCTTCAACCAAATTCAGCATTTCTATAAGCAATTACACAGGGTGGTGATGTCATGCAATGTTAAATAGACAACCGGAGATTAGTATCAGTATCATTTCTTTCTTTCACCACATTACAATGGTATTAAGAACATATATATGGTAACACACATATATAGGAATACATAAACAGTGACGACAGGGGTTGTAACGTACTTTAATATTTCTTGTTGGAGCTTTCAGTTTCGAAGACAGCTCATCTAGTATATCGGCGTCTGGGTATTTGTTACTGCTGTAGTAATCGTTCAGAATCTCAACTTGGTCGTAACTGAAGCTGAAACGCGCATGTTTCTTGTTGTCCGAATCGGCGCTCGTGTCTCTAGATTTGCTGAAATCATCGGATGGCGTTGAATTCGGCGAGGCGTCGATGTTTTCTACGATACACGGCCTATCGCCCCTGTTCGCGTTGGTATCACGCGCTGGCGTCGAAGTTGTTGTTGGTTGGAAGACGAGGTCAACCTGATCTCCTGGGCGATCTGTGAAATCGCTTGCAATATCGGTGCATGTAGCTGAAATTTTAAAAACAAAACGCCATTTAGTTAAGTATGTGATAAGATTTATTATCACAGTTGCCTATATATCTACCAGTGTCTCAGACTCAAAATTTATATTATATAACCATGAATCTATAATAAGTTTCGAGAGGGATACATATATATATATATACAGCATTCTTATATTAAGTTCGTATGGCCCTTCCTATCACCACCATATCATTTTGACGATTAAATATCTAAATGTGTATGACTGATCGGTAATGACTTGCTTCTCTTACTAAGCCTGATGAACTAATTCCGTTAAAGATGCATAATCCGAATTTGCGCTCCCAAATGACTATTTTCTGGCTTCGGGGTGAAAAATATTTGATTCGAGTCGAGGAACCCACCCACCAAAGCTCGGAGTGATCAGATAACGATTTTTGAAATTTTTTATTTCTCGAAATGTGTAATGATTTGTGGCCCAGAAAAGAATCGTCAAACCGATGGTCTCGGACAAAATTGCGGATGAAGATGCGTAACTCTAAAATCAAGTGGTAATATACGGCAAAATTTCGTGATACGCGAGTGATAATACGGCCATATTTCGTTGAACAACATGTTGATAAATAACACGTTTTGGGAAATTTTATACCATTGTTCACAGCGATTAGCATTACTTTGTTGTAATTAATCAATTCTGATAACAAAAGCGTATTTTGAAGAAATGTTGTAACTTGTTGATATGGGGACCGTCTAATCAGATTGAGTACCTTTCAATTGCTTTGAATTTCGGACAGCACATGAACGTGAATGAAAAATCTCAGAAGATATATATCCGATATTATATACAAGTTATGCTTTACCAATTGAGCACTAATATAATTATGTAACTCAGGTAATATAAAAGTGTTCGTAAGGTACTTACAACTGGCATTCAACTTGTCTAGTATGTTGAATTCAGGGCTTCTGTGTGGGCGTACGCTGGTACATGCAAGTGGTGCCGCTGGGAGTTCCTGAAATGAGAAGAAATATTGGTTGTGAACTGTGTGTTTTATGGAGTAATTGAACAATATCTCGACACAATAGTTAGTGCTCTTTGATTTTCTGTTTGAAATTTGGGAATTAATGCATTTTAAGTTAGGGTGATACTGAGACTTGCAGGCATTGTGCACATTCCATTGAATCAATTTTCTTAAATTTGCTTCCTGAAGATAAACCTGGCTGATAAATAAACTATTCGGTCAAATATCTCACCGTTGTCATGCTATCTTCAAAATATATAATTGAAATGAACTAATTTGTATATTTTAACCTACAATTGTCACATCACGAACGTTCATTGCTATTTGAAATGCACTATTCCATGTATATACCAAACTGAAAGTGGGTTGACATAGAGACTTACCAATATTCTTCTGGTTTGACCTCCATCGTCGCTGTATGGAGAGAAGATTAACACTTTCTTCGATTCCATTTTACCAAAATGAGACATTATATGAGACGACACAAGATATGAAAGAGAATATGGCTACAGAAGATACAAACCAAGTTTATATACCTACCCATCCCAACTATTGTTGTTGACACTTGACATGCAAAAACAGTTCGGTCAGTATGCAAGTCATAGTAGGGTATACATTGGTGAGGACTCACCGTGAATTCCATGTGAGATGTTATGATTGTGTAATTCTGTGACATGTCTTGCGAATGTCAATTCATCTGAATTGTTTGTTTGTTTTGCATAGCACAGCTTGTTTAGCGGATACTGTCAGGTCTAATGTACATATAACGGGGGACATGTCTCAACATACATGTAGAAATGTACCCTCAACCAGTTGTAGCAGGACACTTGTTTGTTTGCTACGCATTTAGTTCAATTAAGTTCCAGTGTGATTTAATTAACGAAATTACCTTGTATAAAAGTCCAAAATAATTTATTTTTTTATAAATGTTCATCTTTTATCACAATGTGTTATCCACAGCTGTACACTTTCCGGGGTGTATTGGGGGGGGGGGTGAGAAATGTGAAATTAAGCGATTTAATTGATGGGAGTGTGACCGATAAAATATGGTAAACATACTAAACATTTCCAATAGTTAGAATTGAACGTTATGCACGGACACAATATCAATAGGAAATATAACACTCTGATAATTTGATTTCCAACTAACGTTCTGCGCGAAGTTTGTTTTGTTAAAGGTCCGTTTGTGTTTCATTCCCGTCCTCGGGGAATATGACCACTTTTCGATTCAACAATGGACAATAAAAAAGAGCGTTCATTTCAAATTTTCTCCTGTTTTGGTAAAAATAAAGAGCGTTTCTCTCTTCCGGTCGGAAGATTGAAAACAACAGCTGATATTTCTTAACTTAGGTAGCAATACATGTACACAATTTCCAGCAATTTTGGCCAACATGGGAAGGGGTACTGTACTTCAAATATATTTTGAGCCATTATCTTTGGCATAGGTCCCATCAAGCATGTTTTCTTTCTGACAGAAATGTTAGGTGTAATCATTCTGTACTAGCTTCTTCGTACAATTTGTCAAGAGTTATGCACCTTTGTTTGCACACACAAAACGATTAATTTTACCCATTTTTTGACTCAACTTGACAAGTTTCAACACAAAAAGATAACACGACAGAGCGGTTATCAGTAAATAAGCTTCTTCCACCTGATAGAGCTATGTTAGAGCTGAGAAATATTTGAAACTCCACCAAACTCCACTGAATACGAAAATCATGTTTACGTATCCATATTTTTCACTTTTTTATGAACTTTTCTAGTTTTGTAAAATAATTAAATCTTCAAACCAGTAATGGCACATTTAACACAGGCTACACTGGCTATTATGCCCCACAGCTACTTATTTTTCTATTTTTCAGACCCCCTACAACACGATAAATCGTGTACTGCCACCTTAGGATCTTCTTTCAGACTATTATTTAATCTGTATATTCATCAGTATTTCGTGTATTTATCGACCGACACCACGGTATTAGATAACCAACCACGTATAGAGGTTGCAATGCCGGAGTTGCCCGACAGCTGAGATATCACTCGGGAAGCTCCAGGTGGGATGCTTATGAAATATCCAATATTGAGGAATTTGGAGTTCGAGGGAAATAAAACTGCCGACATTTGCTATTTTCGAACCTATGTGGCTATCTTCGGGCATTTGTCGGAAAGTGAGTTTTCAGTTTATAATTTTATTCAACAATTAACAAAATTCATGAACACTGCAATAACAATCTAACATTAAGCAATATAAATCAGCGATAACATGACATTAAATCAGGCGAATACAAGCGAACTCTGTGAATATGCTCCAATCGTCGGCCACAAAACACGAGGGTCGACGTGTGGAAGGAACGGGAAAGGGCTGGCTGACATAGCTGGGAGCGGGTGGAGAAATCTGCCATGTAGCTGATTCAGCATGTCTGCCCTTATATGGGTACTGAGGTACTCTCGAGCGAGGCTTGTCTCTGTCGGTGATTTCGGTTTCTTTGGTTTCGATCTGTATCGTTTGTTCTGGAACCAGATATGAAATTGGTAAAATAAACATGATTACCCACTGAGCGGATGAACAATATATGTGATGCACATTGATATCTCTTAGGTTTAAATACATTACCGGAAACTTTGGTGGAAATAGGTCTTCGACCAAATTCAGCATTTCTATAAGCAATTCCACAGGGTGGTGATGTCATGCAATGTTAAATAGACAACCGGAGATTAGTATCAGTATCATTTCTTTCTTTCACCACATTACAATGGTATTAAGAACATATATATGGTAACACACATATATAGGAATACATAAACAGTGACGACAGGGGTTGTAACGTACTTTAATATTTCTTGTTGGAGCTTTCAGTTTCGAAGACAGCTCATCTAGTATATCGGCGTCTGGGTATTTGTTACTGTTGTAGTACTCGTTCAGAATCTCAACTTGGTCGTAACTGAAGCTGAAACGCGCATGTTTCTTGTTGTCCGAATCGGCGCTCGTGTCTCTAGATTTGCTGAAATCATCGGATGGCGTTGAATTCGGCGAGGCGTCGATGTTTTCTACGATACACGGCCTATCGCCCCTGTTCGCGTTGGTATCACGCGCTGGCGTCGAAGTTGTTGTTGGCTGGAAGACGAGGTCAACCTGATCTCCTGGGCGATCTGTGAAATCGCTTGCAATATCGGTGCATGTAGCTGAAATTTTAAAAACAAAACGCCATTTAGTTAAGTATGTGATAAGATTTATTATCACAGTTGCCTATATATCTACCAGTGTCTCAGACTCAAAAGTTATATTATATAACCATGAATCTATAATAAGTTTCGAGAGAGATACATATATATATATATACAGCATTCTTATATTAAGTTCGTATGGCCCTTCCTATCACCACCATATCATTTTGACGATTAAATATCTAAATGTGTATGACTGATCGGTAATGACTTGCTTCTCTAACTAAGCCTGATGAACTAATTCCGTTAAAGATGCATAATCCGAATTAGCGCTCCCAAATGACTATTTTCTGGCTTCGGGGTGAAAAATATTTGATTCGAGTCGAGGAACCCACCCACCAAAGCTCGGAGTGATCAGATAACGATTTTTGAAATTTTTTATTTCTCGAAATGTGTAATGATTTGTGGCCCAGAAAAGAATCGTCAAACCGATGGTCTCGGACAAAATTGCGGATGAAGATGCGTAACTCTAAAATCAAGTGGTAATATACGGCAAGATTTCGTGATACGCGAGTGATAATACGGCCATATTTCGTTGAACAACATGTTGATAAATAACACGTTTTGGGAAATTTTATACCATAGTTGACAGCGATTAGCATTATTTTGTTGTAATTAATCAATTCTGATAACAAAAGCGTATTTTGAAGAAATGTTGTAACTTGTTGATATGGGGACCGTCTAATCAGATTGAGTACCTTTCAATTGCTTTGAATTTCGGACAGCACATGAACGTGAATGAAAAATCTCAGAAGATATATATCCGATATTATATACAAGTTATGCTTTACCAATTGAGCACTAATATAATTATGTAACTCAGGTAATATAAAAGTGTTCGTAAGGTACTTACAACTGGCATTCAACTTGTCTAGTATGTTGAATTCAGGGCTTCTGTGTGGGCGTACGCTGGTACATGCAAGTGGTGCCGCTGGGAGTTCCTGAAATGAGAAGAAATATTGGTTGTGAACTGTGTGTTTTATGGAGTAATTGAACAATATCTCGACACAATAGTTAGTGCTCTTTGATTTTCTGTTTGAAATTTGGGAATTAATGCATTTTAAGTTAGGGTGATACTGAGACTTGCAGGCATTGTGCACATTCCATTGAATCAATTTTCTTAAATTTGCTTCCTGAAGATAAACCTGGCTGATAAATAAACTATTCGGTCAAAGATCTCACCGTTGTAATGCTATCTTCAAAATATATAATTGAAATGAACTAATTTGTATATTTTAACCTACAATTGTCACATCACGAACGTTCATTGCTATTTGAAATGCACTATTCCATGTATATACCAAACTGAAAGTGGGTTGACATAGAGACTTACCAATATTCTTCTGTTTTGACCTCCATCGTCGCTGTATGGAGAGAAGATTAACACTTTCTTCGATTCCATTTTACCAAAATGAGACATTATATGAGATGACACAAGATATGAAAGAGAATATGGCTACAGAAGATACAAACCAAGTTTATATACCTACCCATCCCAACTATTGTTGTTGACACTTGACATGCAAAAACAGTTCTGTCAGTATGCAAGTCATAGTAGGGTATACATTGGTGAGGACTCACCGTGAATTCCATGTGAGATGTTATGATTGTGTAATTCTGTGACATGTCTTGCGAATGTCAATTCATCCGAATTGTTTGTTTGTTTTGCATAGCACAGCTTGTTTAGCGGATACTGTCAGGTCTAATGTACATATAACGGGGGACATGTCTCAACATACATGTAGAAATGTACCCTCAACCAGTTGTAGCAGGACACTTGTTTGTTTGCTACGCATTTAGTTCAATTAAGTTCCAGTGTGATTTAATTAACGAAATTACCTTGTATAAAAGTCCAAAATAATTTTTTTTTTTTTATAAATGTTCATCTGTTATCACAATGTGTTATCCACAGCTGTACACTTTCCGGGGTGTATGGGGGGGGGGGGGTGAGAAATGTGAAATTAAGCGATTTAATTGATGGGAGTGTGACCGATAAAATATGGTAAACATACTAAACATTTCCAATAGTTAGAATTGAACGTTATGCACGGACACAATATCAATAGGAAATATAACACTCTGATAATTTGATTTCCAACTAACGTTCTGCGCGAAGTTTGTTTTGTTAAAGGTCCGTTTGTGTTTCATTCCCGTCATCGGGGAATAGGACCACTTTTCGATTCAACAATGGACAATAAAAAAGAGCGTTCATTTCAAATTTTCTCCTGTTTTGGTAAAAATAAAGAGCGTTTCTCTCTTCCGGTCGGAAGATTGAAAACAACAGCTGATATTTCTTAACTTAGGTAGCAATACATGTACACAATTTCCAGCAATTTTGGCCAACATGGGAAGGGGTACTGTACTTCAAATATATTTTGAGCCATTATCTTTGGCATAGGTCCCATCAAGCATGTTTTCTTTCTGACAGAAATGTTAGGTGTAATCATTCTGTACTAGCTTCTTCGTACAATTTGTCAAGAGTTATGCACCTTTGTTTGCACACACAAAACGATTAATTTTACCCATTTTTTTACTCAACTTGACAAGTTTCAACACAAAAAGATAACACGACAGAGCGGTTATCAGTAAATAAGCTTCATCCACCTGATAGAGCTATGTTAGAGCTGAGAAATATTTGAAACTCCACCAAACTCCACTGAATACGAAAATCATGTTTACGTATCCATATTTTTCACTTTTTTATGAACTTTTCTAGTTTTGTAAAATAATTAAATCTTCAAACCAGTAATGGCACATTTAACACAGGCTACACTGGCTATTATGCCCCACAGCTACTTATTTTTCTATTTTTCAGACCCCCTACAACACGATAAATCGTGTACTGCCACCTTAGGATCTTCTTTCAGACTATTATTTAATCTGTATATTCATCAGTATTTCGTGTATTTATCGACCGACACCACGGTATTAGATAACCAACCACGTATAGAGGTTGCAATGCCGGAGTTGCCCGACAGCTGAGATATCACTCGGGAAGCTCCAGGTGGGATGCTTATGTAATATCCAATATTGAGGAATTTGGAGTTCGAGGGAAATAAAACTGCCGACATTTGCTATTTTCGAACCTATGTGGCTATCTTCGGGCATTTGTCGGAAAGTGAGTTTTCAGTTTATAATTTTATTCAACAATTAACAAAATTCATGAACACTGCAATAACAATCTAACATTAAGCAATATAAATCAGCGATAACATGACATTAAATCAGGCGAATACAAGCGAACTCTGTGAATATGCTCCAATCGTCGGCCACAAAACACGAGGGTCGACGTGTGGAAGGAACGGGAAAGGGCTGGCTGACATAGCTGGGAGCGGGTGGAGAAAGCTGCCATGTAGCTGATTCAGCATGTCTGCCCTTATATGGGTACTGAGGTACTCTCGAGCGAGGCTTGTCTCTGTCGGTGATTTCGGTTTCTTTGGTTTCGATCTGTATCGTTTGTTCTGGAACCAGATCTGAAATTGGTAAAATAAACATGATTACCCACTGAGCGGATGAACAATATATGTGAATGTGTGATGCACATTGATATCTCTTAGGTTTAAATACATTACCGGAAACTTTGGTGGAAATAGGTCTTCGACCAAATTCAGCATTTCTATAAGCAATTCCACAGGGTGGTGATGTCATGCAATGTTAAATAGACAACCGGAGATTAGTATCAGTATCATTTCTTTCTTTCACCACATTACAATGGTATTAAGAACATATATATGGTAACACACATATATAGGAATACATAAACAGTGACGACAGGGGTTGTAACGTACTTTAATATTTCTTGTTGGAGCTTTCAGTTTCGAAGACAGCTCATCTAGTATATCGGCGTCTGGGTATTTGTTACGCGCATGTTTCTTGTTGTCCGAATCGGCGCTCGTGTCTCTAGATTTGCTGAAATCATCGGATGGCGTTGAATTCGGCGAGGCGTCAATGTTTTCTACGATACACGGCCTATCGCCCCTGTTCGCGTTGGTATCACGCGCTGGCGTCGAAGTTGTTGTTGGCTGGAAGACGAGGTCAACCTGATCTCCTGGGCGATCTGTGAAATCGCTTGCAATATCGGTGCATGTAGCTGAAATTTTAAAAACAAAACGCCATTTAGTTAAGTATGTGATAAGATTTATTATCACAGTTGCCTATATATCTACCAGTGTCTCAGACTCAAAAGTTATATTATATAACCATGAATCTATAATAAGTTTCGAGAGAGATACATATATATAGAGGATCTACAACGAGTCCCCAGTTTATAGCGGAATTTACAAAACGAGTCCAGTAAATTAGGTCTGGACCGAGCCTTTGGCGAGGTCCAGACCTAATTTACTGGACGAGTTTTGTAATTTCCGCTATAAACTGGGGACGAGTTGTAGATTCTATTTATTACATGATCCAAAACATCGACAAAACATACTTAAATCGACAAATGTGACGCGAAATTAACGTCGGCTTCTATAAGGCATGCGATGACGTTTCACGTAACTATTCGTCATTTTCCCGCGTAACGAAATAGTCCCAGATAAATACAGACTTTTTAGCGCATTTAATGGCGTATATTTAATGACATAACTTTTCAAACTCTTCATTCGTAATAGTTTGTTGGAAAAATATTGGAAGCCATAGTATTTTGAGACGTAGCGTACGGAATGTTAACAGGTCGACAAACCGGAAGTCAAAGGTCACCTGGGACTATTTCCTGTTATTAAACGAACGTTTAATATCACAATTTATAGAATGGGTTTATTGAATGGAATAAGGGTAGGATCATGTAATAAATATATATACAGCATTCTTATATTAAGTTCGTATGGCCCTTCCTATCACCACCATATCATTTTGACGATTAAATATCTAAATGTGTATGACTGATCGGTAATGACTTGCTTCTCTTACTAAGCCTGATGAACTAATTCCGTTAAAGATGCATAATCCGAATTAGCGCTCCCAAATGACTATTTTCTGGCTTCGGGGTGAAAAATATTTGATTCGAGTCGAGGAACCCACCCACCAAAGCTCGGAGTGATCAGATAACGATTTTTGAAATTTTTTATTTCTCGAAATGTGTAATGATTTGTGGCGCAGAAAAGAATCGTCAAACCGATGGTCTCGGACAAAATTGCGGATGAAGATGCGTAACTCTAAAATCAAGTGGTAATATACGGCAAAATTTCGTGATACGCGAGTGATAATACGGCCATATTTCGTTGAACAACATGTTGATAAATAACACGTTTTGGGAAATTTTATACCATAGTTGACAGCGATTAGCATTACTTTGTTGTAATTAATCAATTCTGATAACAAAAGCGTATTTTGAAGAAATGTTGTAACTTGTTGATATGGGGACCGTCTAATCAGATTGAGTACCTTTCAATTGCTTTGAATTTCGGACAGCACATGAACGTGAATGAAAAATCTCAGAAGATATATATCCGATATTATATACAAGTTATGCTTTACCAATTGAGCACTAATATAATTATGTAACTCAGGTAATATAAAAGTGTTCGTAAGGTACTTACAACTGGCATTCAACTTGTCTAGTATGTTGAATTCAGGGCTTCTGTGTGGGCGTACGCTGGTACATGCAAGTGGTGCCGCTGGGAGTTCCTGAAATGAGAAGAAATATTGGTTGTGAACTGTGTGTTTTATGGAGTAATTGAACAATATCTCGACACAATAGTTAGTGCTCTTTGATTTTCTGTTTGAAATTTGGGAATTAATGCATTTTAAGTTAGGGTGATACTGAGACTTGCAGGCATTGTGCACATTCCATTGAATCAATTTTCTTAAATTTGCTTCCTGAAGATAAACGTGGCTGATAAATAAACTATTCGGTCAAAGATCTCACCGTTGTCATGCTATCTTCAAAATATATAATTGAAATGAACTAATTTGTATATTTTAACCTACAATTGTCACATCACGAACGTTCATTGCTATTTGAAATGCACTATTCCATGTATATACCAAACTGAAAGTGGGTTGACATAGAGACTTACCAATATTCTTCTGTTTTGACCTCCATCGTCGCTGTATGGAGAGAAGATTAACACTTTCTTCGATTCCATTTTACCAAAATGAGACATTATATGAGACGACACAAGATATGAAAGAGAATATGGCTACAGAAGATACAAACCAAGTTTATATACCTACCCATCCCAACTATTGTTGTTGACACTTGACATGCAAAAACAGTTCGGTCAGTATGCAAGTCATAGTAGGGTATACATTGGTGAGGACTCACCGTGAATTCCATGTGAGATGTTATGATTGTGTAATTCTGTGACATGTCTTGCGAATGTCAATTCATCTGAATTGTTTGTTTGTTTTGCATAGCACAGCTTGTTTAGCGGATACTGTCAGGTCTAATGTACATATAACGGGGGACATGTCTCAACATACATGTAGAAATGTACCCTCAACCAGTTGTAGCAGGACACTTGTTTGTTTGCTACGCATTTAGTTCAATTAAGTTCCAGTGTGATTTAATTAACGAAATTACCTTGTATAAAAGTCCAAAATAATTTATTTTTTTATAAATGTTCATCTTTTATCACAATGTGTTATCCACAGCTGTACACTTTCCGGGGTGTTGGGGGGGGGGGGGGGGGGGTTTGTGAGAAATGTGAAATTAAGCGATTTAATTGATGGGAGTGTGACCGATAAAATATGGTAAACATACTAAACATTTCCAATAGTTAGAATTGAACGTTATGCACGGACACAATATCAATAGGAAATATAACACTCTGATAATTTGATTTCCAACTAACGTTCTGCGCGAAGTTTGTTTTGTTAAAGGTCCGTTTGTGTTTCATTCCCGTCCTCGGGGAATAGGACCACTTTTCGATTCAACAATGGACAATAAAAAAGAGAGTTCATTTCAAATTTTCTCCTGTTTTGGTAAAAATAAAGACCGTTTCTCTCTTCCGGTCGGAAGATTGAAAACAACAGCTGATATTTCTTAACTTAGGTAGCAATACATGTACACAATTTCCAGCAATTTTGGCCAACATGGGAAGGGGTACTGTACTTCAAATATATTTTGAGCCATTATCTTTGGCATAGGTCCCATCAAGCATGTTTTCTTTCTGACAGAAATGTTAGGTGTAATCATTCTGTACTAGCTTCTTCGTACAATTTGTCAAGAGTTATGCACCTTTGTTTGCACACACAAAACGATTAATTTTACCCATTTTTTGACTCAACTTGACAAGTTTCAACACAAAAAGATAACACGACAGAGCGGTTATCAGTAAATAAGCTTCTTCCACCTGATAGAGCTATGTTAGAGCTGAGAAATATTTGAAACTCCACCAAACTCCACTGAATACGAAAATCATGTTTACGTATCCATATTTTTCACTTTTTTATGAACTTTTCTAGTTTTGTAAAATAATTAAATCTTCAAACCAGTAATGGCACATTTAACACAGGCTACACTGGCTATTATGCCCCACAGCTACTTATTTTTCTATTTTTCAGACCCCCTACAACACGATAAATCGTGTACTGCCACCTTAGGATCTTCTTTCAGACTATTATTTAATCTGTATATTCATCAGTATTTCGTGTATTTATCGACCGACACCACGGTATTAGATAACCAACCACGTATAGAGGTTGCAATGCCGGAGTTGCCCGACAGCTGAGATATCACTCGGGAAGCTCCAGGTGGGATGCTTATGAAATATCCAATATTGAGGAATTTGGAGTTCGAGGGAAATAAAACTGCCGACATTTGCTATTTTCGAACCTATGTGGCTATCTTCGGGCATTTGTCGGAAAGTGAGTTTTCAGTTTATAATTTTATTCAACAATTAACAAAATTCATGAACACTGCAATAACAATCTAACATTAAGCAATATAAATCAGCGATAACATGACATTAAATCAGGCGAATACAAGCGAACTCTGTGAATATGCTCCAATCGTCGGCCACAAAACACGAGGGTCGACGTGTGGAAGGAACGGGAAAGGGCTGGCTGACATAGCTGGGAGCGGGTGGAGAAAGCTGCCATGTAGCTGATTCAGCATGTCTGCCCTTATATGGGTACTGAGGTACTCTCGAGCGAGGCTTGTCTCTGTCGGTGATTTCGGTTTCTTTGGTTTCGATTTGTATCGTTTGTTCTGGAACCAGATCTGAAATTGGTAAAATAAACATGATTACCCACTGAGCGGATGAACAATATATGTGAATGTGTGATGCACATTGATATCTCTTAGGTTTAAATACATTACCGGAAACTTTGGTGGAAATAGGTCTTCAACCAAATTCAGCATTTCTATAAGCAATTCCACAGGGTGGTGATGTCATGCAATGTTAAATAGACAACCGGAGATTAGTATCAGTATCATTTCTTTCTTTCACCACATTACAATGGTATTAAGAACATATATATGGTAACACACATATATAGGAATACATAAACAGTGACGACAGGGGTTGTAACGTACTTTAATATTTCTTGTTGGAGCTTTCAGTTTCGAAGACAGCTCATCTAGTATATCGGCGTCTGGGTATTTGTTACTGCTGTAGTACTCGTTCAGAATCTCAACTTGGTCGTAACTGAAGCTGAAACGCGCATGTTTCTTGTTGTCCGAATCGGCGCTCGTGTCTCTAGATTTGCTGAAATCATCGGATGGCGTTGAATTCGGCGAGGCGTCGATGTTTTCTACGATACACGGCCTATCGCCCCTGTTCGCGTTGGTATCACGCGCTGGCGTCGAAGTTGTTGTTGGCTGGAAGACGAGGTCAACCTGATCTCCTGGGCGATCTGTGAAATCGCTTGCAATATCGGTGCATGTAGCTGAAATTTTAAAAACAAAACGCCATTTAGTTAAGTATGTGATAAGATTTATTATCACAGTTGCCTATATATCTACCAGTGTCTCAGACTCAAAATTTATATTATATAACCATGAATCTATAATAAGTTTCGAGAGGGATACATATATATATATATACAGCATTCTTATATTAAGTTCGTATGGCCCTTCCTATCACCACCATATCATTTTGACGATTAAATATCTAAATGTGTATGACTGATCGGTAATGACTTGCTTCTCTTACTAAGCCTGATGAACTAATTCCGTTAAAGATGCATAATCCGAATTAGCGCTCCCAAATGACTATTTTCTGGCTTCGGGGTGAAAAATATTTGATTCGAGTCGAGGAACCCACCCACCAAAGCTCGGAGTGATCAGATAACGATTTTTGAAATTTTTTATTTCTCGAAATGTGTAATGATTTGTGGCGCAGAAAAGAATCGTCAAACCGATGGTCTCGGACAAAATTGCGGATGAAGATGCGTAACTCTAAAATCAAGTGGTAATATACGGCAAAATTTCGTGATACGCGAGTGATAATACGGCCATATTTCGTTGAACAACATGTTGATAAATAACACGTTTTGGGAAATTTTATACCATAGTTGACAGCGATTAGCATTACTTTGTTGTAATTAATCAATTCTGATAACAAAAGCGTATTTTGAAGAAATGTTGTAACTTGTTGATATGGGGACCGTCTAATCAGATTGAGTACCTTTCAATTGCTTTGAATTTCGGACAGCACATGAACGTGAATGAAAAATCTCAGAAGATATATATCCGATATTATATACAAGTTATGCTTTACCAATTGAGCACTAATATAATTATGTAACTCAGGTAATATAAAAGTGTTCGTAAGGTACTTACAACTGGCATTCAACTTGTCTAGTATGTTGAATTCAGGGCTTCTGTGTGGGCGTACGCTGGTACATGCAAGTGGTGCCGCTGGGAGTTCCTGAAATGAGAAGAAATATTGGTTGTGAACTGTGTGTTTTATGGAGTAATTGAACAATATCTCGACACAATAGTTAGTGCTCTTTGATTTTCTGTTTGAAATTTGGGAATTAATGCATTTTAAGTTAGGGTGATACTGAGACTTGCAGGCATTGTGCACATTCCATTGAATCAATTTTCTTAAATTTGCTTCCTGAAGATAAACGTGGCTGATAAATAAACTATTCGGTCAAAGATCTCACCGTTGTCATGCTATCTTCAAAATATATAATTGAAATGAACTAATTTGTATATTTTAACCTACAATTGTCACATCACGAACGTTCATTGCTATTTGAAATGCACTATTCCATGTATATACCAAACTGAAAGTGGGTTGACATAGAGACTTACCAATATTCTTCTGTTTTGACCTCCATCGTCGCTGTATGGAGAGAAGATTAACACTTTCTTCGATTCCATTTTACCAAAATGAGACATTATATGAGACGACACAAGATATGAAAGAGAATATGGCTACAGAAGATACAAACCAAGTTTATATACCTACCCATCCCAACTATTGTTGTTGACACTTGACATGCAAAAACAGTTCGGTCAGTATGCAAGTCATAGTAGGGTATACATTGGTGAGGACTCACCGTGAATTCCATGTGAGATGTTATGATTGTGTAATTCTGTGACATGTCTTGCGAATGTCAATTCATCTGAATTGTTTGTTTGTTTTGCATAGCACAGCTTGTTTAGCGGATACTGTCAGGTCTAATGTACATATAACGGGGGACATGTCTCAACATACATGTAGAAATGTACCCTCAACCAGTTGTAGCAGGACACTTGTTTGTTTGCTACGCATTTAGTTCAATTAAGTTCCAGTGTGATTTAATTAACGAAATTACCTTGTATAAAAGTCCAAAATAATTTATTTTTTTATAAATGTTCATCTTTTATCACAATGTGTTATCCACAGCTGTACACTTTCCGGGGTGTATTGGGGGGGGGGGGTGAGAAATGTGAAATTAAGCGATTTAATTGATGGGAGTGTGACCGATAAAATATGGTAAACATACTAAACATTTCCAATAGTTAGAATTGAACGTTATGCACGGACACAATATCAATAGGAAATATAACACTCTGATAATTTGATTTCCAACTAACGTTCTGCGCGAAGTTTGTTTTGTTAAAGGTCCGTTTGTGTTTCATTCCCGTCCTCGGGGAATATGACCACTTTTCGATTCAACAATGGACAATAAAAAAGAGCGTTCATTTCAAATTTTCTCCTGTTTTGGTAAAAATAAAGAGCGTTTCTCTCTTCCGGTCGGAAGATTGAAAACAACAGCTGATATTTCTTAACTTAGGTAGCAATACATGTACACAATTTCCAGCAATTTTGGCCAACATGGGAAGGGGTACTGTACTTCAAATATATTTTGAGCCATTATCTTTGGCATAGGTCCCATCAAGCATGTTTTCTTTCTGACAGAAATGTTAGGTGTAATCATTCTGTACTAGCTTCTTCGTACAATTTGTCAAGAGTTATGCACCTTTGTTTGCACACACAAAACGATTAATTTTACCCATTTTTTGACTCAACTTGACAAGTTTCAACACAAAAAGATAACACGACAGAGCGGTTATCAGTAAATAAGCTTCTTCCACCTGATAGAGCTATGTTAGAGCTGAGAAATATTTGAAACTCCACCAAACTCCACTGAATACGAAAATCATGTTTACGTATCCATATTTTTCACTTTTTTATGAACTTTTCTAGTTTTGTAAAATAATTAAATCTTCAAACCAGTAATGGCACATTTAACACAGGCTACACTGGCTATTATGCCCCACAGCTACTTATTTTTCTATTTTTCAGACCCCCTACAACACGATAAATCGTGTACTGCCACCTTAGGATCTTCTTTCAGACTATTATTTAATCTGTATATTCATCAGTATTTCGTGTATTTATCGACCGACACCACGGTATTAGATAACCAACCACGTATAGAGGTTGCAATGCCGGAGTTGCCCGACAGCTGAGATATCACTCGGGAAGCTCCAGGTGGGATGCTTATGAAATATCCAATATTGAGGAATTTGGAGTTCGAGGGAAATAAAACTGCCGACATTTGCTATTTTCGAACCTATGTGGCTATCTTCGGGCATTTGTCGGAAAGTGAGTTTTCAGTTTATAATTTTATTCAACAATTAACAAAATTCATGAACACTGCAATAACAATCTAACATTAAGCAATATAAATCAGCGATAACATGACATTAAATCAGGCGAATACAAGCGAACTCTGTGAATATGCTCCAATCGTCGGCCACAAAACACGAGGGTCGACGTGTGGAAGGAACGGGAAAGGGCTGGCTGACATAGCTGGGAGCGGGTGGAGAAATCTGCCATGTAGCTGATTCAGCATGTCTGCCCTTATATGGGTACTGAGGTACTCTCGAGCGAGGCTTGTCTCTGTCGGTGATTTCGGTTTCTTTGGTTTCGATCTGTATCGTTTGTTCTGGAACCAGATATGAAATTGGTAAAATAAACATGATTACCCACTGAGCGGATGAACAATATATGTGATGCACATTGATATCTCTTAGGTTTAAATACATTACCGGAAACTTTGGTGGAAATAGGTCTTCGACCAAATTCAGCATTTCTATAAGCAATTCCACAGGGTGGTGATGTCATGCAATGTTAAATAGACAACCGGAGATTAGTATCAGTATCATTTCTTTCTTTCACCACATTACAATGGTATTAAGAACATATATATGGTAACACACATATATAGGAATACATAAACAGTGACGACAGGGGTTGTAACGTACTTTAATATTTCTTGTTGGAGCTTTCAGTTTCGAAGACAGCTCATCTAGTATATCGGCGTCTGGGTATTTGTTACTGTTGTAGTACTCGTTCAGAATCTCAACTTGGTCGTAACTGAAGCTGAAACGCGCATGTTTCTTGTTGTCCGAATCGGCGCTCGTGTCTCTAGATTTGCTGAAATCATCGGATGGCGTTGAATTCGGCGAGGCGTCGATGTTTTCTACGATACACGGCCTATCGCCCCTGTTCGCGTTGGTATCACGCGCTGGCGTCGAAGTTGTTGTTGGCTGGAAGACGAGGTCAACCTGATCTCCTGGGCGATCTGTGAAATCGCTTGCAATATCGGTGCATGTAGCTGAAATTTTAAAAACAAAACGCCATTTAGTTAAGTATGTGATAAGATTTATTATCACAGTTGCCTATATATCTACCAGTGTCTCAGACTCAAAAGTTATATTATATAACCATGAATCTATAATAAGTTTCGAGAGAGATACATATATATATATATACAGCATTCTTATATTAAGTTCGTATGGCCCTTCCTATCACCACCATATCATTTTGACGATTAAATATCTAAATGTGTATGACTGATCGGTAATGACTTGCTTCTCTTACTAAGCCTGATGAACTAATTCCGTTAAAGATGCATAATCCGAATTAGCGCTCCCAAATGACTATTTTCTGGCTTCGGGGTGAAAAATATTTGATTCGAGTCGAGGAACCCACCCACCAAAGCTCGGAGTGATCAGATAACGATTTTTGAAATTTTTTATTTCTCGAAATGTGTAATGATTTGTGGCGCAGAAAAGAATCGTCAAACCGATGGTCTCGGACAAAATTGCGGATGAAGATGCGTAACTCTAAAATCAAGTGGTAATATACGGCAAAATTTCGTGATACGCGAGTGATAATACGGCCATATTTCGTTGAACAACATGTTGATAAATAACACGTTTTGGGAAATTTTATACCATAGTTGACAGCGATTAGCATTACTTTGTTGTAATTAATCAATTCTGATAACAAAAGCGTATTTTGAAGAAATGTTGTAACTTGTTGATATGGGGACCGTCTAATCAGATTGAGTACCTTTCAATTGCTTTGAATTTCGGACAGCACATGAACGTGAATGAAAAATCTCAGAAGATATATATCCGATATTATATACAAGTTATGCTTTACCAATTGAGCACTAATATAATTATGTAACTCAGGTAATATAAAAGTGTTCGTAAGGTACTTACAACTGGCATTCAACTTGTCTAGTATGTTGAATTCAGGGCTTCTGTGTGGGCGTACGCTGGTACGTGCAAGTGGTGCCGCTGGGAGTTCCTGAAATGAGAAGAAATATTGGTTGTGAACTGTGTGTTTTATGGAGTAATTGAACAATATCTCGACACAATAGTTAGTGCTCTTTGATTTTCTGTTTGAAATTTGGGAATTAAAGGTACGGTTGGCCTTGGTGGTGGGTATCCTGTGAAAATATTTCCACCCGTCAAAAACCGTCACAAACAGAAAGAACATCAAAATGTAGACAGACTTTTTCCGTATACAAATAAGAAATATCGCATAAACAGTATGTTATTGTCATATGTTGACCATTGTTATGTAAACAAAAGCATAAAAAAGTTACTTTTCTGGTGTTTGTTTATATTATGATGGTAAACATAAAGAGCGTTCTTTGTTGGTGAATTCCTGATATGGAACTAATAAAGAGCGTTTATGCCATTTGTGTGTGATTAGCCAGTAGCATTGTGCTGTCTTCTGTAACACAATCAGGCTCTTGCTTAGGTAAAATATAGTAGGTCTTTGTGATAACATGTTGTTTACGCGATGGTCATGGTAAATATGAACGAAACTGTATGCGTTTTAATGATTTTCTGTTTACGGTGATTGGAACAAATATGAATATTTTCGACAACTAAGGCCTCACGTGCCTTTAATGCATTTTAAGTTAGGGTGATACTGAGACTTGCAGGCATTGTGCACATTCCATTGAATCAATTTTCTTAAATTTGCTTCCGGAAGATAAACCTGGCTGATAAATAAACTATTCGGTCAAAGATCTCACCGTTGTCATGCTATCTTCAAAATATATAATTGAAATGAACTAATTTGTATATTTTAACCTACAATTGTCACATCACGAACGTTCATTGCTATTTGAAATGCACTATTCCATGTATATACCAAACTGAAAGTGGGTTGACATAGAGACTTACCAATATTCTTCTGTTTTGACCTCCATCGTCGCTGTATGGAGAGAAGATTAACACTTTCTTCGATTCCATTTTACCAAAATGAGACATTATATGAGACGACACAAGATATGAAAGAGAATATGGCTACAGAAGATACAAACCAAGTTTATATACCTACCCATCCCAACTATTGTTGTTGACACTTGACATGCAAAAACAGTTCTGTCAGTATGCAAGTCATAGTAGGGTATACATTGGTGAGGACTCACCGTGAATTCCATGTGAGATGTTATGATTGTGTAATTCTGTGACATGTCTTGCGAATGTCAATTCATCTGAATTGTTTGTTTGTTTTGCATAGCACAGCTTGTTTAGCGGATACTGTCAGGTCTAATGTACATATAACGGGGGACATGTCTCAACATACATGTAGAAATGTACCCTCAACCAGTTGTAGCAGGACACTTGTTTGTTTGCTACGCATTTAGTTCAATTAAGTTCCAGTGTGATTTAATTAACGAAATTACCTTGTATAAAAGTCCAAAATAATTTATTTTTTTATAAATGTTCATCTTTTATCACAATGTGTTATCCACAGCTGTACACTTTCCGGGGTGTTGGGGGGGGGGGGGGGGGGTTGTGAGAAATGTGAAATTAAGCGATTTAATTGATGGGAGTGTGACCGATAAAATATGGTAAACATACTAAACATTTCCAATAGTTAGAATTGAACGTTATGCACGGACACAATATCAATAGGAAATATAACACTCTGATAATTTGATTTCCAACTAACGTTCTGCGCGAAGTTTGTTTTGTTAAAGGTCCGTTTGTGTTTCATTCCCGTCCTCGGGGAATAGGACCACTTTTCGATTCAACAATGGACAATAAAAAAGAGAGTTCATTTCAAATTTTCTCCTGTTTTGGTAAAAATAAAGAGCGTTTCTCTCTTCCGGTCGGAAGATTGAAAACAACAGCTGATATTTCTTAACTTAGGTAGCAATACATGTACACAATTTCCAGCAATTTTGGCCAACATGGGAAGGGGTACTGTACTTCAAATATATTTTGAGCCATTATCTTTGGCATAGGTCCCATCAAGCATGTTTTCTTTCTGACAGAAATGTTAGGTGTAATCATTCTGTACTAGCTTCTTCGTACAATTTGTCAAGAGTTATGCACCTTTGTTTGCACACACAAAACGATTAATTTTACCCATTTTTTGACTCAACTTGACAAGTTTCAACACAAAAAGATAACACGACAGAGCGGTTATCAGTAAATAAGCTTCTTCCACCTGATAGAGCTATGTTAGAGCTGAGAAATATTTGAAACTCCACCAAACTCCACTGAATACGAAAATCATGTTTACGTATCCATATTTTTCACTTTTTTATGAACTTTTCTAGTTTTGTAAAATAATTAAATCTTCAAACCAGTAATGGCACATTTAACACAGGCTACACTGGCTATTATGCCCCACAGCTACTTATTTTTCTATTTTTCAGACCCCCTACAACACGATAAATCGTGTACTGCCACCTTAGGATCTTCTTTCAGACTATTATTTAATCTGTATATTCATCAGTATTTCGTGTATTTATCGACCGACACCACGGTATTAGATAACCAACCACGTATAGAGGTTGCAATGCCGGAGTTGCCCGACAGCTGAGATATCACTCGGGAAGCTCCAGGTGGGATGCTTATGAAATATCCAATATTGAGGAATTTGGAGTTCGAGGGAAATAAAACTGCCGACATTTGCTATTTTCGAACCTATGTGGCTATCTTCGGGCATTTGTCGGAAAGTGAGTTTTCAGTTTATAATTTTATTCAACAATTAACAAAATTCATGAACACTGCAATAACAATCTAACATTAAGCAATATAAATCAGCGATAACATGACATTAAATCAGGCGAATACAAGCGAACTCTGTGAATATGCTCCAATCGTCGGCCACAAAACACGAGGGTCGACGTGTGGAAGGAACGGGAAAGGGCTGGCTGACATAGCTGGGAGCGGGTGGAGAAAGCTGCCATGTAGCTGATTCAGCATGTCTGCCCTTATATGGGTACTGAGGTACTCTCGAGCGAGGCTTGTCTCTGTCGGTGATTTCGGTTTCTTTGGTTTCGATCTGTATCGTTTGTTCTGGAACCAGATCTGAAATTGGTAAAATAAACATGATTACCCACTGAGCGGATGAACAATATATGTGAATGTGTGATGCACATTGATATCTCTTAGGTTTAAATACATTACCGGAAACTTTGGTGGAAATAGGTCTTCAACCAAATTCAGCATTTCTATAAGCAATTCCACAGGGTGGTGATGTCATGCAATGTTAAATAGACAACCGGAGATTAGTATCAGTATCATTTCTTTCTTTCACCACATTACAATGGTATTAAGAACATATATATGGTAACACACATATATAGGAATACATAAACAGTGACGACAGGGGTTGTAACGTACTTTAATATTTCTTGTTGGAGCTTTCAGTTTCGAAGACAGCTCATCTAGTATATCGGCGTCTGGGTATTTGTTACTGCTGTAGTACTCGTTCAGAATCTCAACTTGGTCGTAACTGAAGCTGAAACGCGCATGTTTCTTGTTGTCCGAATCGGCGCTCGTGTCTCTAGATTTGCTGAAATCATCGGATGGCGTTGAATTCGGCGAGGCGTCGATGTTTTCTACGATACACGGCCTATCGCCCCTGTTCGCGTTGGTATCACGCGCTGGCGTCGAAGTTGTTGTTGGCTGGAAGACGAGGTCAACCTGATCTCCTGGGCGATCTGTGAAATCGCTTGCAATATCGGTGCATGTAGCTGAAATTTTAAAAACAAAACGCCATTTAGTTAAGTATGTGATAAGATTTATTATCACAGTTGCCTATATATCTACCAGTGTCTCAGACTCAAAATTTATATTATATAACCATGAATCTATAATAAGTTTCGAGAGGGATACATATATATATATATACAGCATTCTTATATTAAGTTCGTATGGCCCTTCCTATCACCACCATATCATTTTGACGATTAAATATCTAAATGTGTATGACTGATCGGTAATGACTTGCTTCTCTTACTAAGCCTGATGAACTAATTCCGTTAAAGATGCATAATCCGAATTAGCGCTCCCAAATGACTATTTTCTGGCTTCGGGGTGAAAAATATTTGATTCGAGTCGAGGAACCCACCCACCAAAGCTCGGAGTGATCAGATAACGATTTTTGAAAATTTTTATTTCTCGAAATGTGTAATGATTTGTGGCCCAGAAAAAAATCGTCAAACCGATGGTCTCGGACAAAATTGCGGATGAAGATGCGTAACTCTAAAATCAAGTGGTAATATACGGCAAAATTTCGTGATACGCGAGTGATAATACGGCCATATTTCGTTGAACAACATGTTGATAAATAACACGTTTTGGGAAATTTTATACCATAGTTGACAGCGATTAGCATTACTTTGTTGTAATTAATCAATTCTGATAACAAAAGCGTATTTTGAAGAAATGTTGTAACTTGTTGATATGGGGACCGTCTAATCAGATTGAGTACCTTTCAATTGCTTTGAATTTCGGACAGCACATGAACGTGAATGAAAAATCTCAGAAGATATATATCCGATATTATATACAAGTTATGCTTTACCAATTGAGCACTAATATAATTATGTAACTCAGGTAATATAAAAGTGTTCGTAAGGTACTTACAACTGGCATTCAACTTGTCTAGTATGTTGAATTCAGGGCTTCTGTGTGGGCGTACGCTGGTACATGCAAGTGGTGCCGCTGGGAGTTCCTGAAATGAGAAGAAATATTGGTTGTGAACTGTGTGTTTTATGGAGTAATTGAACAATATCTCGACACAATAGTTAGTGCTCTTTGATTTTCTGTTTGAAATTTGGGAATTAATGCATTTTAAGTTAGGGTGATACTGAGACTTGCAGGCATTGTGCACATTCCATTGAATCAATTTTCTTAAATTTGCTTCCGGAAGATAAACCTGGCTGATAAATAAACTATTCGGTCAAAGATCTCACCGTTGTCATGCTATCTTCAAAATATATAATTGAAATGAACTAATTTGTATATTTTAACCTACAATTGTCACATCACGAACGTTCATTGCTATTTGAAATGCACTATTCCATGTATATACCAAACTGAAAGTGGGTTGACATAGAGACTTACCAATATTCTTCTGTTTTGACCTCCATCGTCGCTGTATGGAGAGAAGATTAACACTTTCTTCGATTCCATTTTACCAAAATGAGACATTATATGAGACGACACAAGATATGAAAGAGAATATGGCTACAGAAGATACAAACCAAGTTTATATACCTACCCATCCCAACTATTGTTGTTGACACTTGACATGCAAAAACAGTTCTGTCAGTATGCAAGTCATAGTAGGGTATACATTGGTGAGGACTCACCGTGAATTCCATGTGAGATGTTATGATTGTGTAATTCTGTGACATGTCTTGCGAATGTCAATTCATCTGAATTGTTTGTTTGTTTTGCATAGCACAGCTTGTTTAGCGGATACTGTCAGGTCTAATGTACATATAACGGGGGACATGTCTCAACATACATGTAGAAATGTACCCTCAACCAGTTGTAGCAGGACACTTGTTTGTTTGCTACGCATTTAGTTCAATTAAGTTCCAGTGTGATTTAATTAACGAAATTACCTTGTATAAAAGTCCAAAATAATTTATTTTTTTATAAATGTTCATCTTTTATCACAATGTGTTATCCACAGCTGTACACTTTCCGGGGTGTTGGGGGGGGGGGGGGGTTGTGAGAAATGTGAAATTAAGCGATTTAATTGATGGGAGTGTGACCGATAAAATATGGTAAACATACTAAACATTTCCAATAGTTAGAATTGAACGTTATGCACGGACACAATATCAATAGGAAATATAACACTCTGATAATTTGATTTCCAACTAACGTTCTGCGCGAAGTTTGTTTTGTTAAAGGTCCGTTTGTGTTTCATTCCCGTCCTCGGGGAATAGGACCACTTTTCGATTCAACAATGGACAATAAAAAAGAGAGTTCATTTCAAATTTTCTCCTGTTTTGGTAAAAATAAAGAGCGTTTCTCTCTTCCGGTCGGAAGATTGAAAACAACAGCTGATATTTCTTAACTTAGGTAGCAATACATGTACACAATTTCCAGCAATTTTGGCCAACATGGGAAGGGGTACTGTACTTCAAATATATTTTGAGCCATTATCTTTGGCATAGGTCCCATCAAGCATGTTTTCTTTCTGACAGAAATGTTAGGTGTAATCATTCTGTACTAGCTTCTTCGTACAATTTGTCAAGAGTTATGCACCTTTGTTTGCACACACAAAACGATTAATTTTACCCATTTTTTGACTCAACTTGACAAGTTTCAACACAAAAAGATAACACGACAGAGCGGTTATCAGTAAATAAGCTTCTTCCACCTGATAGAGCTATGTTAGAGCTGAGAAATATTTGAAACTCCACCAAACTCCACTGAATACGAAAATCATGTTTACGTATCCATATTTTTCACTTTTTTATGAACTTTTCTAGTTTTGTAAAATAATTAAATCTTCAAACCAGTAATGGCACATTTAACACAGGCTACACTGGCTATTATGCCCCACAGCTACTTATTTTTCTATTTTTCAGACCCCCTACAACACGATAAATCGTGTACTGCCACCTTAGGATCTTCTTTCAGACTATTATTTAATCTGTATATTCATCAGTATTTCGTGTATTTATCGACCGACACCACGGTATTAGATAACCAACCACGTATAGAGGTTGCAATGCCGGAGTTGCCCGACAGCTGAGATATCACTCGGGAAGCTCCAGGTGGGATGCTTATGAAATATCCAATATTGAGGAATTTGGAGTTCGAGGGAAATAAAACTGCCGACATTTGCTATTTTCGAACCTATGTGGCTATCTTCGGGCATTTGTCGGAAAGTGAGTTTTCAGTTTATAATTTTATTCAACAATTAACAAAATTCATGAACACTGCAATAACAATCTAACATTAAGCAATATAAATCAGCGATAACATGACATTAAATCAGGCGAATACAAGCGAACTCTGTGAATATGCTCCAATCGTCGGCCACAAAACACGAGGGTCGACGTGTGGAAGGAACGGGAAAGGGCTGGCTGACATAGCTGGGAGCGGGTGGAGAAAGCTGCCATGTAGCTGATTCAGCATGTCTGCCCTTATATGGGTACTGAGGTACTCTCGAGCGAGGCTCGTCTCTGTCGGTGATTTCGGTTTCTTTGGTTTCGATCTGTATCGTTTGTTCTGGAACCAGATCTGAAATTGGTAAAATAAACATGATTACCCACTGAGCGGATGAACAATATATGTGAATGTGTGATGCACATTGATATCTCTTAGGTTTAAATACATTACCGGAAACTTTGGTGGAAATAGGTCTTCAACCAAATTCAGCATTTCTATAAGCAATTCCACAGGGTGGTGATGTCATGCAATGTTAAATAGACAACCGGAGATTAGTATCAGTATCATTTCTTTCTTTCACCACATTACAATGGTATTAAGAACATATATATGGTAACACACATATATAGGAATACATAAACAGTGACGACAGGGGTTGTAACGTACTTTAATATTTCTTGTTGGAGCTTTCAGTTTCGAAGACAGCTCATCTAGTATATCGGCGTCTGGGTATTTGTTACTGCTGTAGTACTCGTTCAGAATCTCAACTTGGTCGTAACTGAAGCTGAAACGCGCATGTTTCTTGTTGTCCGAATCGGCGCTCGTGTCTCTAGATTTGCTGAAATCATCGGATGGCGTTGAATTCGGCGAGGCGTCGATGTTTTCTACGATACACGGCCTATCGCCCCTGTTCGCGTTGGTATCACGCGCTGGCGTCGAAGTTGTTGTTGGCTGGAAGACGAGGTCAACCTGATCTCCTGGGCGATCTGTGAAATCGCTTGCAATATCGGTGCATGTAGCTGAAATTTTAAAAACAAAACGCCATTTAGTTAAGTATGTGATAAGATTTATTATCACAGTTGCCTATATATCTACCAGTGTCTCAGACTCAAAATTTATATTATATAACCATGAATCTATAATAAGTTTCGAGAGGGATACATATATATATATATACAGCATTCTTATATTAAGTTCGTATGGCCCTTCCTATCACCACCATATCATTTTGACGATTAAATATCTAAATGTGTATGACTGATCGGTAATGACTTGCTTCTCTTACTAAGCCTGATGAACTAATTCCGTTAAAGATGCATAATCCGAATTAGCGCTCCCAAATGACTATTTTCTGGCTTCGGGGTGAAAAATATTTGATTCGAGTCGAGGAACCCACCCACCAAAGCTCGGAGTGATCAGATAACGATTTTTGAAATTTTTTATTTCTCGAAATGTGTAATGATTTGTGGCCCAGAAAAGAATCGTCAAACCGATGGTCTCGGACAAAATTGCGGATGAAGATGCGTAACTCTAAAATCAAGTGGTAATATACGGCAAAATTTCGTGATACGCGAGTGATAATACGGCCATATTTCGTTGAACAACATGTTGATAAATAACACGTTTTGGGAAATTTTATACCATAGTTGACAGCGATTAGCATTACTTTGTTGTAATTAATCAATTCTGATAACAAAAGCGTATTTTGAAGAAATGTTGTAACTTGTTGATATGGGGACCGTCTAATCAGATTGAGTACCTTTCAATTGCTTTGAATTTCGGACAGCACATGAACGTGAATGAAAAATCTCAGAAGATATATATCCGATATTATATACAAGTTATGCTTTACCAATTGAGCACTAATATAATTATGTAACTCAGGTAATATAAAAGTGTTCGTAAGGTACTTACAACTGGCATTCAACTTGTCTAGTATGTTGAATTCAGGGCTTCTGTGTGGGCGTACGCTGGTACATGCAAGTGGTGCCGCTGGGAGTTCCTGAAATGAGAAGAAATATTGGTTGTGAACTGTGTGTTTTATGGAGTAATTGAACAATATCTCGACACAATAGTTAGTGCTCTTTGATTTTCTGTTTGAAATTTGGGAATTAATGCATTTTAAGTTAGGGTGATACTGAGACTTGCAGGCATTGTGCACATTCCATTGAATCAATTTTCTTAAATTTGCTTCCTGAAGATAAACCTGGCTGATAAATAAACTATTCGGTCAAATATCTCACCGTTGTCATGCTATCTTCAAAATATATAATTGAAATGAACTAATTTGTATATTTTAACCTACAATTGTCACATCACGAACGTTCATTGCTATTTGAAATGCACTATTCCATGTATATACCAAACTGAAAGTGGGTTGACATAGAGACTTACCAATATTCTTCTGGTTTGACCTCCATCGTCGCTGTATGGAGAGAAGATTAACACTTTCTTCGATTCCATTTTACCAAAATGAGACATTATATGAGACGACACAAGATATGAAAGAGAATATGGCTACAGAAGATACAAACCAAGTTTATATACCTACCCATCCCAACTATTGTTGTTGACACTTGACATGCAAAAACAGTTCTGTCAGTATGCAAGTCATAGTAGGGTATACATTGGTGAGGACTCACCGTGAATTCCATGTGAGATGTTATGATTGCGTAATTCTGTGACATGTCTTGCGAATGTCAATTCATCTGAATTGTTTGTTTGTTTTGCATAGCACAGCTTGTTTAGCGGATACTGTCAGGTCTAATGTACATATAACGGGGGACATGTCTCAACATACATGTAGAAATGTACCCTCAACCAGTTGTAGCAGGACACTTGTTTGTTTGCTACGCATTTAGTTCAATTAAGTTCCAGTGTGATTTAATTAACGAAATTACCTTGTATAAAAGTCCAAAATAATTTATTTTTTTATAAATGTTCATCTTTTATCACAATGTGTTATCCACAGCTGTACACTTTCCGGGGTGTTGGGGGGGGGGGGGGGGTTGTGAGAAATGTGAAATTAAGCGATTTAATTGATGGGAGTGTGACCGATAAAATATGGTAAACATACTAAACATTTCCAATAGTTAGAATTGAACGTTATGCACGGACACAATATCAATAGGAAATATAACACTCTGATAATTTGATTTCCAACTAACGTTCTGCGCGAAGTTTGTTTTGTTAAAGGTCCGTTTGTGTTTCATTCCCGTCCTCGGGGAATAGGACCACTTTTCGATTCAACAATGGACAATAAAAAAGAGAGTTCATTTCAAATTTTCTCCTGTTTTGGTAAAAATAAAGAGCGTTTCTCTCTTCCGGTCGGAAGATTGAAAACAACAGCTGATATTTCTTAACTTAGGTAGCAATACATGTACACAATTTCCAGCAATTTTGGCCAACATGGGAAGGGGTACTGTACTTCAAATATATTTTGAGCCATTATCTTTGGCATAGGTCCCATCAAGCATGTTTTCTTTCTGACAGAAATGTTAGGTGTAATCATTCTGTACTAGCTTCTTCGTACAATTTGTCAAGAGTTATGCACCTTTGTTTGCACACACAAAACGATTAATTTTACCCATTTTTTGACTCAACTTGACAAGTTTCAACACAAAAAGATAACACGACAGAGCGGTTATCAGTAAATAAGCTTCTTCCACCTGATAGAGCTATGTTAGAGCTGAGAAATATTTGAAACTCCACCAAACTCCACTGAATACGAAAATCATGTTTACGTATCCATATTTTTCACTTTTTTATGAACTTTTCTAGTTTTGTAAAATAATTAAATCTTCAAACCAGTAATGGCACATTTAACACAGGCTACACTGGCTATTATGCCCCACAGCTACTTATTTTTCTATTTTTCAGACCCCCTACAACACGATAAATCGTGTACTGCCACCTTAGGATCTTCTTTCAGACTATTATTTAATCTGTATATTCATCAGTATTTCGTGTATTTATCGACCGACACCACGGTATTAGATAACCAACCACGTATAGAGGTTGCAATGCCGGAGTTGCCCGACAGCTGAGATATCACTCGGGAAGCTCCAGGTGGGATGCTTATGAAATATCCAATATTGAGGAATTTGGAGTTCGAGGGAAATAAAACTGCCGACATTTGCTATTTTCGAACCTATGTGGCTATCTTCGGGCATTTGTCGGAAAGTGAGTTTTCAGTTTATAATTTTATTCAACAATTAACAAAATTCATGAACACTGCAATAACAATCTAACATTAAGCAATATAAATCAGCGATAACATGACATTAAATCAGGCGAATACAAGCGAACTCTGTGAATATGCTCCAATCGTCGGCCACAAAACACGAGGGTCGACGTGTGGAAGGAACGGGAAAGGGCTGGCTGACATAGCTGGGAGCGGGTGGAGAAAGCTGCCATGTAGCTGATTCAGCATGTCTGCCCTTATATGGGTACTGAGGTACTCTCGAGCGAGGCTTGTCTCTGTCGGTGATTTCGGTTTCTTTGGTTTCGATCTGTATCGTTTGTTCTGGAACCAGATCTGAAATTGGTAAAATAAACATGATTACCCACTGAGCGGATGAACAATATATGTGAATGTGTGATGCACATTGATATCTCTTAGGTTTAAATACATTACCGGAAACTTTGGTGGAAATAGGTCTTCAACCAAATTCAGCATTTCTATAAGCAATTCCACAGGGTGGTGATGTCATGCAATGTTAAATAGACAACCGGAGATTAGTATCAGTATCATTTCTTTCTTTCACCACATTACAATGGTATTAAGAACATATATATGGTAACACACATATATAGGAATACATAAACAGTGACGACAGGGGTTGTAACGTACTTTAATATTTCTTGTTGGAGCTTTCAGTTTCGAAGACAGCTCATCTAGTATATCGGCGTCTGGGTATTTGTTACTGCTGTAGTACTCGTTCAGAATCTCAACTTGGTCGTAACTGAAGCTGAAACGCGCATGTTTCTTGTTGTCCGAATCGGCGCTCGTGTCTCTAGATTTGCTGAAATCATCGGATGGCGTTGAATTCGGCGAGGCGTCGATGTTTTCTACGATACACGGCCTATCGCCCCTGTTCGCGTTGGTATCACGCGCTGGCGTCGAAGTTGTTGTTGGCTGGAAGACGAGGTCAACCTGATCTCCTGGGCGATCTGTGAAATCGCTTGCAATATCGGTGCATGTAGCTGAAATTTTAAAAACAAAACGCCATTTAGTTAAGTATGTGATAAGATTTATTATCACAGTTGCCTATATATCTACCAGTGTCTCAGACTCAAAATTTATATTATATAACCATGAATCTATAATAAGTTTCGAGAGGGATACATATATATATATATACAGCATTCTTATATTAAGTTCGTATGGCCCTTCCTATCACCACCATATCATTTTGACGATTAAATATCTAAATGTGTATGACTGATCGGTAATGACTTGCTTCTCTTACTAAGCCTGATGAACTAATTCCGTTAAAGATGCATAATCCGAATTAGCGCTCCCAAATGACTATTTTCTGGCTTCGGGGTGAAAAATATTTGATTCGAGTCGAGGAACCCACCCACCAAAGCTCGGAGTGATCAGATAACGATTTTTGAAATTTTTTATTTCTCGAAATGTGTAATGATTTGTGGCCCAGAAAAGAATCGTCAAACCGATGGTCTCGGACAAAATTGCGGATGAAGATGCGTAACTCTAAAATCAAGTGGTAATATACGGCAAAATTTCGTGATACGCGAGTGATAATACGGCCATATTTCGTTGAACAACATGTTGATAAATAACACGTTTTGGGAAATTTTATACCATAGTTGACAGCGATTAGCATTACTTTGTTGTAATTAATCAATTCTGATAACAAAAGCGTATTTTGAAGAAATGTTGTAACTTGTTGATATGGGGACCGTCTAATCAGATTGAGTACCTTTCAATTGCTTTGAATTTCGGACAGCACATGAACGTGAATGAAAAATCTCAGAAGATATATATCCGATATTATATACAAGTTATGCTTTACCAATTGAGCACTAATATAATTATGTAACTCAGGTAATATAAAAGTGTTCGTAAGGTACTTACAACTGGCATTCAACTTGTCTAGTATGTTGAATTCAGGGCTTCTGTGTGGGCGTACGCTGGTACATGCAAGTGGTGCCGCTGGGAGTTCCTGAAATGAGAAGAAATATTGGTTGTGAACTGTGTGTTTTATGGAGTAATTGAACAATATCTCGACACAATAGTTAGTGCTCTTTGATTTTCTGTTTGAAATTTGGGAATTAATGCATTTTAAGTTAGGGTGATACTGAGACTTGCAGGCATTGTGCACATTCCATTGAATCAATTTTCTTAAATTTGCTTCCTGAAGATAAACCTGGCTGATAAATAAACTATTCGGTCAAATATCTCACCGTTGTCATGCTATCTTCAAAATATATAATTGAAATGAACTAATTTGTATATTTTAACCTACAATTGTCACATCACGAACGTTCATTGCTATTTGAAATGCACTATTCCATGTATATACCAAACTGAAAGTGGGTTGACATAGAGACTTACCAATATTCTTCTGGTTTGACCTCCATCGTCGCTGTATGGAGAGAAGATTAACACTTTCTTCGATTCCATTTTACCAAAATGAGACATTATATGAGACGACACAAGATATGAAAGAGAATATGGCTACAGAAGATACAAACCAAGTTTATATACCTACCCATCCCAACTATTGTTGTTGACACTTGACATGCAAAAACAGTTCTGTCAGTATGCAAGTCATAGTAGGGTATACATTGGTGAGGACTCACCGTGAATTCCATGTGAGATGTTATGATTGCGTAATTCTGTGACATGTCTTGCGAATGTCAATTCATCTGAATTGTTTGTTTGTTTTGCATAGCACAGCTTGTTTAGCGGATACTGTCAGGTCTAATGTACATATAACGGGGGACATGTCTCAACATACATGTAGAAATGTACCCTCAACCAGTTGTAGCAGGACACTTGTTTGTTTGCTACGCATTTAGTTCAATTAAGTTCCAGTGTGATTTAATTAACGAAATTACCTTGTATAAAAGTCCAAAATAATTTATTTTTTTATAAATGTTCATCTTTTATCACAATGTGTTATCCACAGCTGTACACTTTCCGGGGTGTTGGGGGGGGGGGGGGGTTGTGAGAAATGTGAAATTAAGCGATTTAATTGATGGGAGTGTGACCGATAAAATATGGTAAACATACTAAACATTTCCAATAGTTAGAATTGAACGTTATGCACGGACACAATATCAATAGGAAATATAACACTCTGATAATTTGATTTCCAACTAACGTTCTGCGCGAAGTTTGTTTTGTTAAAGGTCCGTTTGTGTTTCATTCCCGTCCTCGGGGAATAGGACCACTTTTCGATTCAACAATGGACAATAAAAAAGAGAGTTCATTTCAAATTTTCTCCTGTTTTGGTAAAAATAAAGAGCGTTTCTCTCTTCCGGTCGGAAGATTGAAAACAACAGCTGATATTTCTTAACTTAGGTAGCAATACATGTACACAATTTCCAGCAATTTTGGCCAACATGGGAAGGGGTACTGTACTTCAAATATATTTTGAGCCATTATCTTTGGCATAGGTCCCATCAAGCATGTTTTCTTTCTGACAGAAATGTTAGGTGTAATCATTCTGTACTAGCTTCTTCGTACAATTTGTCAAGAGTTATGCACCTTTGTTTGCACACACAAAACGATTAATTTTACCCATTTTTTGACTCAACTTGACAAGTTTCAACACAAAAAGATAACACGACAGAGCGGTTATCAGTAAATAAGCTTCTTCCACCTGATAGAGCTATGTTAGAGCTGAGAAATATTTGAAACTCCACCAAACTCCACTGAATACGAAAATCATGTTTACGTATCCATATTTTTCACTTTTTTATGAACTTTTCTAGTTTTGTAAAATAATTAAATCTTCAAACCAGTAATGGCACATTTAACACAGGCTACACTGGCTATTATGCCCCACAGCTACTTATTTTTCTATTTTTCAGACCCCCTACAACACGATAAATCGTGTACTGCCACCTTAGGATCTTCTTTCAGACTATTATTTAATCTGTATATTCATCAGTATTTCGTGTATTTATCGACCGACACCACGGTATTAGATAACCAACCACGTATAGAGGTTGCAATGCCGGAGTTGCCCGACAGCTGAGATATCACTCGGGAAGCTCCAGGTGGGATGCTTATGAAATATCCAATATTGAGGAATTTGGAGTTCGAGGGAAATAAAACTGCCGACATTTGCTATTTTCGAACCTATGTGGCTATCTTCGGGCATTTGTCGGAAAGTGAGTTTTCAGTTTATAATTTTATTCAACAATTAACAAAATTCATGAACACTGCAATAACAATCTAACATTAAGCAATATAAATCAGCGATAACATGACATTAAATCAGGCGAATACAAGCGAACTCTGTGAATATGCTCCAATCGTCGGCCACAAAACACGAGGGTCGACGTGTGGAAGGAACGGGAAAGGGCTGGCTGACATAGCTGGGAGCGGGTGGAGAAAGCTGCCATGTAGCTGATTCAGCATGTCTGCCCTTATATGGGTACTGAGGTACTCTCGAGCGAGGCTTGTCTCTGTCGGTGATTTCGGTTTCTTTGGTTTCGATCTGTATCGTTTGTTCTGGAACCAGATCTGAAATTGGTAAAATAAACATGATTACCCACTGAGCGGATGAACAATATATGTGAATGTGTGATGCACATTGATATCTCTTAGGTTTAAATACATTACCGGAAACTTTGGTGGAAATAGGTCTTCAACCAAATTCAGCATTTCTATAAGCAATTCCACAGGGTGGTGATGTCATGCAATGTTAAATAGACAACCGGAGATTAGTATCAGTATCATTTCTTTCTTTCACCACATTACAATGGTATTAAGAACATATATATGGTAACACACATATATAGGAATACATAAACAGTGACGACAGGGGTTGTAACGTACTTTAATATTTCTTGTTGGAGCTTTCAGTTTCGAAGACAGCTCATCTAGTATATCGGCGTCTGGGTATTTGTTACTGCTGTAGTACTCGTTCAGAATCTCAACTTGGTCGTAACTGAAGCTGAAACGCGCATGTTTCTTGTTGTCCGAATCGGCGCTCGTGTCTCTAGATTTGCTGAAATCATCGGATGGCGTTGAATTCGGCGAGGCGTCGATGTTTTCTACGATACACGGCCTATCGCCCCTGTTCGCGTTGGTATCACGCGCTGGCGTCGAAGTTGTTGTTGGCTGGAAGACGAGGTCAACCTGATCTCCTGGGCGATCTGTGAAATCGCTTGCAATATCGGTGCATGTAGCTGAAATTTTAAAAACAAAACGCCATTTAGTTAAGTATGTGATAAGATTTATTATCACAGTTGCCTATATATCTACCAGTGTCTCAGACTCAAAATTTATATTATATAACCATGAATCTATAATAAGTTTCGAGAGGGATACATATATATATATATACAGCATTCTTATATTAAGTTCGTATGGCCCTTCCTATCACCACCATATCATTTTGACGATTAAATATCTAAATGTGTATGACTGATCGGTAATGACTTGCTTCTCTTACTAAGCCTGATGAACTAATTCCGTTAAAGATGCATAATCCGAATTAGCGCTCCCAAATGACTATTTTCTGGCTTCGGGGTGAAAAATATTTGATTCGAGTCGAGGAACCCACCCACCAAAGCTCGGAGTGATCAGATAACGATTTTTGAAATTTTTTATTTCTCGAAATGTGTAATGATTTGTGGCCCAGAAAAGAATCGTCAAACCGATGGTCTCGGACAAAATTGCGGATGAAGATGCGTAACTCTAAAATCAAGTGGTAATATACGGCAAAATTTCGTGATACGCGAGTGATAATACGGCCATATTTCGTTGAACAACATGTTGATAAATAACACGTTTTGGGAAATTTTATACCATAGTTGACAGCGATTAGCATTACTTTGTTGTAATTAATCAATTCTGATAACAAAAGCGTATTTTGAAGAAATGTTGTAACTTGTTGATATGGGGACCGTCTAATCAGATTGAGTACCTTTCAATTGCTTTGAATTTCGGACAGCACATGAACGTGAATGAAAAATCTCAGAAGATATATATCCGATATTATATACAAGTTATGCTTTACCAATTGAGCACTAATATAATTATGTAACTCAGGTAATATAAAAGTGTTCGTAAGGTACTTACAACTGGCATTCAACTTGTCTAGTATGTTGAATTCAGGGCTTCTGTGTGGGCGTACGCTGGTACATGCAAGTGGTGCCGCTGGGAGTTCCTGAAATGAGAAGAAATATTGGTTGTGAACTGTGTGTTTTATGGAGTAATTGAACAATATCTCGACACAATAGTTAGTGCTCTTTGATTTTCTGTTTGAAATTTGGGAATTAATGCATTTTAAGTTAGGGTGATACTGAGACTTGCAGGCATTGTGCACATTCCATTGAATCAATTTTCTTAAATTTGCTTCCTGAAGATAAACCTGGCTGATAAATAAACTATTCGGTCAAATATCTCACCGTTGTCATGCTATCTTCAAAATATATAATTGAAATGAACTAATTTGTATATTTTAACCTACAATTGTCACATCACGAACGTTCATTGCTATTTGAAATGCACTATTCCATGTATATACCAAACTGAAAGTGGGTTGACATAGAGACTTACCAATATTCTTCTGGTTTGACCTCCATCGTCGCTGTATGGAGAGAAGATTAACACTTTCTTCGATTCCATTTTACCAAAATGAGACATTATATGAGACGACACAAGATATGAAAGAGAATATGGCTACAGAAGATACAAACCAAGTTTATATACCTACCCATCCCAACTATTGTTGTTGACACTTGACATGCAAAAACAGTTCGGTCAGTATGCAAGTCATAGTAGGGTATACATTGGTGAGGACTCACCGTGAATTCCATGTGAGATGTTATGATTGTGTAATTCTGTGACATGTCTTGCGAATGTCAATTCATCTGAATTGTTTGTTTGTTTTGCATAGCACAGCTTGTTTAGCGGATACTGTCAGGTCTAATGTACATATAACGGGGGACATGTCTCAACATACATGTAGAAATGTACCCTCAACCAGTTGTAGCAGGACACTTGTTTGTTTGCTACGCATTTAGTTCAATTAAGTTCCAGTGTGATTTAATTAACGAAATTACCTTGTATAAAAGTCCAAAATAATTTATTTTTTTATAAATGTTCATCTTTTATCACAATGTGTTATCCACAGCTGTACACTTTCCGGGGTGTATTGGGGGGGGGGGGTGAGAAATGTGAAATTAAGCGATTTAATTGATGGGAGTGTGACCGATAAAATATGGTAAACATACTAAACATTTCCAATAGTTAGAATTGAACGTTATGCACGGACACAATATCAATAGGAAATATAACACTCTGATAATTTGATTTCCAACTAACGTTCTGCGCGAAGTTTGTTTTGTTAAAGGTCCGTTTGTGTTTCATTCCCGTCCTCGGGGAATATGACCACTTTTCGATTCAACAATGGACAATAAAAAAGAGCGTTCATTTCAAATTTTCTCCTGTTTTGGTAAAAATAAAGAGCGTTTCTCTCTTCCGGTCGGAAGATTGAAAACAACAGCTGATATTTCTTAACTTAGGTAGCAATACATGTACACAATTTCCAGCAATTTTGGCCAACATGGGAAGGGGTACTGTACTTCAAATATATTTTGAGCCATTATCTTTGGCATAGGTCCCATCAAGCATGTTTTCTTTCTGACAGAAATGTTAGGTGTAATCATTCTGTACTAGCTTCTTCGTACAATTTGTCAAGAGTTATGCACCTTTGTTTGCACACACAAAACGATTAATTTTACCCATTTTTTGACTCAACTTGACAAGTTTCAACACAAAAAGATAACACGACAGAGCGGTTATCAGTAAATAAGCTTCTTCCACCTGATAGAGCTATGTTAGAGCTGAGAAATATTTGAAACTCCACCAAACTCCACTGAATACGAAAATCATGTTTACGTATCCATATTTTTCACTTTTTTATGAACTTTTCTAGTTTTGTAAAATAATTAAATCTTCAAACCAGTAATGGCACATTTAACACAGGCTACACTGGCTATTATGCCCCACTGCTACTTATTTTTCTATTTTTCAGACCCCCTACAACACGATAAATCGTGTACTGCCACCTTAGGATCTTCTTTCAGACTATTATTTAATCTGTATATTCATCAGTATTTCGTGTATTTATCGACCGACACCACGGTATTAGATAACCAACCACGTATAGAGGTTGCAATGCCGGAGTTGCCCGACAGCTGAGATATCACTCGGGAAGCTCCAGGTGGGATGCTTATGAAATATCCAATATTGAGGAATTTGGAGTTCGAGGGAAATAAAACTGCCGACATTTGCTATTTTCGAACCTATGTGGCTATCTTCGGGCATTTGTCGGAAAGTGAGTTTTCAGTTTATAATTTTATTCAACAATTAACAAAATTCATGAACACTGCAATAACAATCTAACATTAAGCAATATAAATCAGCGATAACATGACATTAAATCAGGCGAATACAAGCGAACTCTGTGAATATGCTCCAATCGTCGGCCACAAAACACGAGGGTCGACGTGTGGAAGGAACGGGAAAGGGCTGGCTGACATAGCTGGGAGCGGGTGGAGAAATCTGCCATGTAGCTGATTCAGCATGTCTGCCCTTATATGGGTACTGAGGTACTCTCGAGCGAGGCTTGTCTCTGTCGGTGATTTCGGTTTCTTTGGTTTCGATCTGTATCGTTTGTTCTGGAACCAGATATGAAATTGGTAAAATAAACATGATTACCCACTGAGCGGATGAACAATATATGTGATGCACATTGATATCTCTTAGGTTTAAATACATTACCGGAAACTTTGGTGGAAATAGGTCTTCGACCAAATTCAGCATTTCTATAAGCAATTCCACAGGGTGGTGATGTCATGCAATGTTAAATAGACAACCGGAGATTAGTATCAGTATCATTTCTTTCTTTCACCACATTACAATGGTATTAAGAACATATATATGGTAACACACATATATAGGAATACATAAACAGTGACGACAGGGGTTGTAACGTACTTTAATATTTCTTGTTGGAGCTTTCAGTTTCGAAGACAGCTCATCTAGTATATCGGCGTCTGGGTATTTGTTACTGTTGTAGTACTCGTTCAGAATCTCAACTTGGTCGTAACTGAAGCTGAAACGCGCATGTTTCTTGTTGTCCGAATCGGCGCTCGTGTCTCTAGATTTGCTGAAATCATCGGATGGCGTTGAATTCGGCGAGGCGTCGATGTTTTCTACGATACACGGCCTATCGCCCCTGTTCGCGTTGGTATCACGCGCTGGCGTCGAAGTTGTTGTTGGCTGGAAGACGAGGTCAACCTGATCTCCTGGGCGATCTGTGAAATCGCTTGCAATATCGGTGCATGTAGCTGAAATTTTAAAAACAAAACGCCATTTAGTTAAGTATGTGATAAGATTTATTATCACAGTTGCCTATATATCTACCAGTGTCTCAGACTCAAAAGTTATATTATATAACCATGAATCTATAATAAGTTTCGAGAGAGATACATATATATATATATACAGCATTCTTATATTAAGTTCGTATGGCCCTTCCTATCACCACCATATCATTTTGACGATTAAATATCTAAATGTGTATGACTGATCGGTAATGACTTGCTTCTCTTACTAAGCCTGATGAACTAATTCCGTTAAAGATGCATAATCCGAATTAGCGCTCCCAAATGACTATTTTCTGGCTTCGGGGTGAAAAATATTTGATTCGAGTCGAGGAACCCACCCACCAAAGCTCGGAGTGATCAGATAACGATTTTTGAAATTTTTTATTTCTCGAAATGTGTAATGATTTGTGGCGCAGAAAAGAATCGTCAAACCGATGGTCTCGGACAAAATTGCGGATGAAGATGCGTAACTCTAAAATCAAGTGGTAATATACGGCAAAATTTCGTGATACGCGAGTGATAATACGGCCATATTTCGTTGAACAACATGTTGATAAATAACACGTTTTGGGAAATTTTATACCATAGTTGACAGCGATTAGCATTACTTTGTTGTAATTAATCAATTCTGATAACAAAAGCGTATTTTGAAGAAATGTTGTAACTTGTTGATATGGGGACCGTCTAATCAGATTGAGTACCTTTCAATTGCTTTGAATTTCGGACAGCACATGAACGTGAATGAAAAATCTCAGAAGATATATATCCGATATTATATACAAGTTATGCTTTACCAATTGAGCACTAATATAATTATGTAACTCAGGTAATATAAAAGTGTTCGTAAGGTACTTACAACTGGCATTCAACTTGTCTAGTATGTTGAATTCAGGGCTTCTGTGTGGGCGTACGCTGGTACATGCAAGTGGTGCCGCTGGGAGTTCCTGAAATGAGAAGAAATATTGGTTGTGAACTGTGTGTTTTATGGAGTAATTGAACAATATCTCGACACAATAGTTAGTGCTCTTTGATTTTCTGTTTGAAATTTGGGAATTAATGCATTTTAAGTTAGGGTGATACTGAGACTTGCAGGCATTGTGCACATTCCATTGAATCAATTTTCTTAAATTTGCTTCCTGAAGATAAACCTGGCTGATAAATAAACTATTCGGTCAAAGATCTCACCGTTGTCATGCTATCTTCAAAATATATAATTGAAATGAACTAATTTGTATATTTTAACCTACAATTGTCACATCACGAACGTTCATTGCTATTTGAAATGCACTATTCCATGTATATACCAAACTGAAAGTGGGTTGACATAGAGACTTACCAATATTCTTCTGTTTTGACCTCCATCGTCGCTGTATGGAGAGAAGATTAACACTTTCTTCGATTCCATTTTACCAAAATGAGACATTATATGAGACGACACAAGATATGAAAGAGAATATGGCTACAGAAGATACAAACCAAGTTTATATACCTACCCATCCCAACTATTGTTGTTGACACTTGACATGCAAAAACAGTTCTGTCAGTATGCAAGTCATAGTAGGGTATACATTGGTGAGGACTCACCGTGAATTCCATGTGAGATGTTATGATTGTGTAATTCTGTGACATGTCTTGCGAATGTCAATTCATCTGAATTGTTTGTTTGTTTTGCATAGCACAGCTTGTTTAGCGGATACTGTCAGGTCTAATGTACATATAACGGGGGACATGTCTCAACATACATGTAGAAATGTACCCTCAACCAGTTGTAGCAGGACACTTGTTTGTTTGCTACGCATTTAGTTCAATTAAGTTCCAGTGTGATTTAATTAACGAAATTACCTTGTATAAAAGTCCAAAATAATTTTTTTTTTTATAAATGTTCATCTTTTATCACAATGTGTTATCCACAGCTGTACACTTTCCGGGGTGTTGGGGGGGGGGGGGGGGTTGTGAGAAATGTGAAATTAAGCGATTTAATTGATGGGAGTGTGACCGATAAAATATGGTAAACATACTAAACATTTCCAATAGTTAGAATTGAACGTTATGCACGGACACAATATCAATAGGAAATATAACACTCTGATAATTTGATTTCCAACTAACGTTCTGCGCGAAGTTTGTTTTGTTAAAGGTCCGTTTGTGTTTCATTCCCGTCCTCGGGGAATAGGACCACTTTTCGATTCAACAATGGACAATAAAAAAGAGAGTTCATTTCAAATTTTCTCCTGTTTTGGTAAAAATAAAGAGCGTTTCTCTCTTCCGGTCGGAAGATTGAAAACAACAGGTGATATTTCTTAACTTAGGTAGCAATACATGTACACAATTTCCAGCAATTTTGGCCAACATGGGAAGGGGTACTGTACTTCAAATATATTTTGAGCCATTATCTTTGGCATAGGTCCCATCAAGCATGTTTTCTTTCTGACAGAAATGTTAGGTGTAATCATTCTGTACTAGCTTCTTCGTACAATTTGTCAAGAGTTATGCACCTTTGTTTGCACACACAAAACGATTAATTTTACCCATTTTTTGACTCAACTTGACAAGTTTCAACACAAAAAGATAACACGACAGAGCGGTTATCAGTAAATAAGCTTCTTCCACCTGATAGAGCTATGTTAGAGCTGAGAAATATTTGAAACTCCACCAAACTCCACTGAATACGAAAATCATGTTTACGTATCCATATTTTTCACTTTTTTATGAACTTTTCTAGTTTTGTAAAATAATTAAATCTTCAAACCAGTAATGGCACATTTAACACAGGCTACACTGGCTATTATGCCCCACAGCTACTTATTTTTCTATTTTTCAGACCCCCTACAACACGATAAATCGTGTACTGCCACCTTAGGATCTTCTTTCAGACTATTATTTAATCTGTATATTCATCAGTATTTCGTGTATTTATCGACCGACACCACGGTATTAGATAACCAACCACGTATAGAGGTTGCAATGCCGGAGTTGCCCGACAGCTGAGATATCACTCGGGAAGCTCCAGGTGGGATGCTTATGAAATATCCAATATTGAGGAATTTGGAGTTCGAGGGAAATAAAACTGCCGACATTTGCTATTTTCGAACCTATGTGGCTATCTTCGGGCATTTGTCGGAAAGTGAGTTTTCAGTTTATAATTTTATTCAACAATTAACAAAATTCATGAACACTGCAATAACAATCTAACATTAAGCAATATAAATCAGCGATAACATGACATTAAATCAGGCGAATACAAGCGAACTCTGTGAATATGCTCCAATCGTCGGCCACAAAACACGAGGGTCGACGTGTGGAAGGAACGGGAAAGGGCTGGCTGACATAGCTGGGAGCGGGTGGAGAAAGCTGCCATGTAGCTGATTCAGCATGTCTGCCCTTATATGGGTACTGAGGTACTCTCGAGCGAGGCTTGTCTCTGTCGGTGATTTCGGTTTCTTTGGTTTCGATCTGTATCGTTTGTTCTGGAACCAGATCTGAAATTGGTAAAATAAACATGATTACCCACTGAGCGGATGAACAATATATGTGAATGTGTGATGCACATTGATATCTCTTAGGTTTAAATACATTACCGGAAACTTTGGTGGAAATAGGTCTTCAACCAAATTCAGCATTTCTATAAGCAATTCCACAGGGTGGTGATGTCATGCAATGTTAAATAGACAACCGGAGATTAGTATCAGTATCATTTCTTTCTTTCAACACATTACAATGGTATTAAGAACATATATATGGTAACACACATATATAGGAATACATAAACAGTGACGACAGGGGTTGTAACGTACTTTAATATTTCTTGTTGGAGCTTTCAGTTTCGAAGACAGCTCATCTAGTATATCGGCGTCTGGGTATTTGTTACTGCTGTAGTACTCGTTCAGAATCTCAACTTGGTCGTAACTGAAGCTGAAACGCGCATGTTTCTTGTTGTCCGAATCGGCGCTCGTGTCTCTAGATTTGCTGAAATCATCGGATGGCGTTGAATTCGGCGAGGCGTCGATGTTTTCTACGATACACGGCCTATCGCCCCTGTTCGCGTTGGTATCACGCGCTGGCGTCGAAGTTGTTGTTGGCTGGAAGACGAGGTCAACCTGATCTCCTGGGCGATCTGTGAAATCGCTTGCAATATCGGTGCATGTAGCTGAAATTTTAAAAACAAAACGCCATTTAGTTAAGTATGTGATAAGATTTATTATCACAGTTGCCTATATATCTACCAGTGTCTCAGACTCAAAATTTATATTATATAACCATGAATCTATAATAAGTTTCGAGAGGGATACATATATATATATATACAGCATTCTTATATTAAGTTCGTATGGCCCTTCCTATCACCACCATATCATTTTGACGATTAAATATCTAAATGTGTATGACTGATCGGTAATGACTTGCTTCTCTTACTAAGCCTGATGAACTAATTCCGTTAAAGATGCATAATCCGAATTAGCGCTCCCAAATGACTATTTTCTGGCTTCGGGGTGAAAAATATTTGATTCGAGTCGAGGAACCCACCCACCAAAGCTCGGAGTGATCAGATAACGATTTTTGAAATTTTTTATTTCTCGAAATGTGTAATGATTTGTGGCCCAGAAAAGAATCGTCAAACCGATGGTCTCGGACAAAATTGCGGATGAAGATGCGTAACTCTAAAATCAAGTGGTAATATACGGCAAAATTTCGTGATACGCGAGTGATAATACGGCCATATTTCGTTGAACAACATGTTGATAAATAACACGTTTTGGGAAATTTTATACCATAGTTGACAGCGATTAGCATTACTTTGTTGTAATTAATCAATTCTGATAACAAAAGCGTATTTTGAAGAAATGTTGTAACTTGTTGATATGGGGACCGTCTAATCAGATTGAGTACCTTTCAATTGCTTTGAATTTCGGACAGCACATGAACGTGAATGAAAAATCTCAGAAGATATATATCCGATATTATATACAAGTTATGCTTTACCAATTGAGCACTAATATAATTATGTAACTCAGGTAATATAAAAGTGTTCGTAAGGTACTTACAACTGGCATTCAACTTGTCTAGTATGTTGAATTCAGGGCTTCTGTGTGGGCGTACGCTGGTACATGCAAGTGGTGCCGCTGGGAGTTCCTGAAATGAGAAGAAATATTGGTTGTGAACTGTGTGTTTTATGGAGTAATTGAACAATATCTCGACACAATAGTTAGTGCTCTTTGATTTTCTGTTTGAAATTTGGGAATTAATGCATTTTAAGTTAGGGTGATACTGAGACTTGCAGGCATTGTGCACATTCCATTGAATCAATTTTCTTAAATTTGCTTCCTGAAGATAAACCTGGCTGATAAATAAACTATTCGGTCAAATATCTCACCGTTGTCATGCTATCTTCAAAATATATAATTGAAATGAACTAATTTGTATATTTTAACCTACAATTGTCACATCACGAACGTTCATTGCTATTTGAAATGCACTATTCCATGTATATACCAAACTGAAAGTGGGTTGACATAGAGACTTACCAATATTCTTCTGGTTTGACCTCCATCGTCGCTGTATGGAGAGAAGATTAACACTTTCTTCGATTCCATTTTACCAAAATGAGACATTATATGAGACGACACAAGATATGAAAGAGAATATGGCTACAGAAGATACAAACCAAGTTTATATACCTACCCATCCCAACTATTGTTGTTGACACTTGACATGCAAAAACAGTTCGGTCAGTATGCAAGTCATAGTAGGGTATACATTGGTGAGGACTCACCGTGAATTCCATGTGAGATGTTATGATTGTGTAATTCTGTGACATGTCTTGCGAATGTCAATTCATCTGAATTGTTTGTTTGTTTTGCATAGCACAGCTTGTTTAGCGGATACTGTCAGGTCTAATGTACATATAACGGGGGACATGTCTCAACATACATGTAGAAATGTACCCTCAACCAGTTGTAGCAGGACACTTGTTTGTTTGCTACGCATTTAGTTCAATTAAGTTCCAGTGTGATTTAATTAACGAAATTACCTTGTATAAAAGTCCAAAATAATTTATTTTTTTATAAATGTTCATCTTTTATCACAATGTGTTATCCACAGCTGTACACTTTCCGGGGTGTATTGGGGGGGGGGGGGGGGTGAGAAATGTGAAATTAAGCGATTTAATTGATGGGAGTGTGACCGATAAAATATGGTAAACATACTAAACATTTCCAATAGTTAGAATTGAACGTTATGCACGGACACAATATCAATAGGAAATATAACACTCTGATAATTTGATTTCCAACTAACGTTCTGCGCGAAGTTTGTTTTGTTAAAGGTCCGTTTGTGTTTCATTCCCGTCCTCGGGGAATAGGACCACTTTTCGATTCAACAATGGACAATAAAAAAGAGCGTTCATTTCAAATTTTCTCCTGTTTTGGTAAAAATAAAGAGCGTTTCTCTCTTCCGGTCGGAAGATTTAAAACAACAGCTGATATTTCTTAACTTAGGTAGCAATACATGTACACAATTTCCAGCAATTTTGGCCAACATGGGAAGGGGTACTGTACTTCAAATATATTTTGAGCCATTATCTTTGGCATAGGTCCCATCAAGCATGTTTTCTTTCTGACAGAAATGTTAGGTGTAATCATTCTGTACTAGCTTCTTCGTACAATTTGTCAAGAGTTATGCACCTTTGTTTGCACACACAAAACGATTAATTTTACCCATTTTTTGACTCAACTTGACAAGTTTCAACACAAAAAGATAACACGACAGAGCGGTTATCAGTAAATAAGCTTCTTCCACCTGATAGAGCTATGTTAGAGCTGAGAAATATTTGAAACTCCACCAAACTCCACTGAATACGAAAATCATGTTTACGTATCCATATTTTTCACTTTTTTATGAACTTTTCTAGTTTTGTAAAATAATTAAATCTTCAAACCAGTAATGGCACATTTAACACAGGCTACACTGGCTATTATGCCCCACAGCTACTTATTTTTCTATTTTTCAGACCCCCTACAACACGATAAATCGTGTACTGCCACCTTAGGATCTTCTTTCAGACTATTATTTAATCTGTATATTCATCAGTATTTCGTGTATTTATCGACCGACACCACGGTATTAGATAACCAACCACGTATAGAGGTTACAATGCCGGAGTTGCCCGACAGCTGAGATGTCACTCGGGAAGCTCCAGGTGGGATGCTTATGAAATATCCAATATTGAGGAATTTGGAGTTCGAGGGAAATAAAACTGCCGACATTTGCTATTTTCGAACCTATGTGGCTATCTTCGGGCATTTGTCGGAAAGTGAGTTTTCAGTTTATAATTTTATTCAACAATTAACAAAATTCATGAACACTGTAATAACAATCTAACATTAAGCAATATAAATCAGCGATAACATGACATTAAATCAGGCGAATACAAGCGAACTCTGTGAATATGCTCCAATCGTCGGCCACAAAACACGAGGGTCGACGTGTGGAAGGAACGGGAAAGGGCTGGCTGACATAGCTGGGAGCGGGTGGAGAAAGCTGCCATGTAGCTGATTCAGCATGTCTGCCCTTATATGGGTACTGAGGTACTCTCGAGCGAGGCTTGTCTCTGTCGATGATTTCGGTTTCTTTGGTTTCGATCTGTATCGTTTGTTCTGGAACCAGATCTGAAATTGGTAAAATAAACATGATTACCCACCGAGCGGATGAACAATATATGTGAATGTGTGATGCACATTGATATCTCTTAGGTTTAAATACATTACCGGAAACTTTGGTGGAAATAGGTCTTCGACCAAATTCAGCATTTCTATAAGCAATTCCACAGGGTGGTGATGTCACGCAATGTTAAATAGACAACCGGAGATTAGTATCAGTATCATTTCTTTCTTTCACCACATTACAATGGTATTAAGAACATATATATGGTAACACACATATATAGGAATACATAAACAGTGACGACAGGGGTTGTAACGTACTTTAATATTTCTTGTTGGAGCTTTCAGTTTCGAAGACAGCTCATCTAGTATATCGGCGTCTGGGTATTTGTTACTGCTGTAGTACTCGTTCAGAATCTCAACTTGGTCGTAACTGAAGCTGAAACGCGCATGTTTCTTGTTGTTCGAATCGGCGCTCGTGTCTCTAGATTTGCTGAAATCATCGGATGGCGTTGAATTCGGCGAGGCGTCGATGTTTTCTACGATACACGGCCTATCGCCCCTGTTCGCGTTGGTATCACGCGCTGGCGTCGAAGTTGTTGTTGGCTGGAAGACGAGGTCAACCTGATCTCCTGGGCGATCTGTGAAATCGCTTGCAATATCGGTGCATGTAGCTGAGATTTTAAAAACAAAACGCCATTTAGTTAAGTATGTGATAAGATTTATTATCACAGTTGCCTATATATCTACCAGTGTCTCAGACTCAAAAGTTATATTATATAACCATGAATCTATAATAAGTTTCGAGAGAGATACATATATATATATATACAGCATTCTTATATTAAGTTCGTATGGCCCTTCCTATCACCACCATATCATTTTGACGATTAAATATCTAAATGTGTATGACTGATCGGTAATGACTTGCTTCTCTTACTAAGCCTGATGAACTAATTCCGTTAAAGATGCATAATCCGAATTAGCGCTCCCAAATGACTATTTTCTGGCTTCGGGGTGAAAAATATTTGATTCGAGTCGAGGAACCCACCCACCAAAGCTCGGAGTGATCAGATAACGATTTTTGAAATTTTTTATTTCTCGAAATGTGTAATGATTTGTGGCCCAGAAAAGAATCGTCAAACCGATGGTCTCGGACAAAATTGCGGATGAAGATGCGTAACTCTAAAATCAAGTGGTAATATACGGCAAAATTTCGTGATACGCGAACAACGTTGAACAACATGTTGATAAATAACACGTTTTGGGAAATTTTATACCATAGTTGACAGCGATTAGCATTACTTTGTTGTAATTAATCAATTCTGATAACAAAAGCGTATTTTGAAGAAATGTTGTAACTTGTTGATATGGGGACCGTCTAATCAGATTGAGTACCTTTCAATTGCTTTGAATTTCGGACAGCACATGAACGTGAATGAAAAATCTCAGAAGATATATATCCGATATTATATACAAGTTATGCTTTACCAATTGAGCACTAATATAATTATGTAACTCAGGTAATATAAAAGTGTTCGTAAGGTACTTACAACTGGCATTCAACTTGTCTAGTATGTTGAATTCAGGGCTTCTGTGTGGGCGTACGCTGGTACATGCAAGTGGTGCCGCTGGGAGTTCCTGAAATGAGAAGAAATATTGGGTGTGAACTGTGTGTTTTATGGAGTAATTGAACAATATCTCGACACAATAGTTAGTGCTCTTTGATTTTCTGTTTGAAATTTGGGAATTAATGCATTTTAAGTTAGGGTGATACTGAGACTTGCAGGCATTGTGCACATTCCATTGAATCAATTTTCTTAAATTTGCTTCCTGAAGATAAACCTGGCTGATAAATAAACTATTCGGTCAAAGATCTCACCGTTGTCATGCTATCTTCAAAATATATAATTGAAATGAACTAATTTGTATATTTTAACCTACAATTGTCACATCACGAACGTTCATTGCTATTTGAAATGCACTATTCCATGTATATACCAAACTGAAAGTGGGTTGACATAGAGACTTACCAATATTCTTCTGTTTTGACCTCCATCGTCGCTGTATGGAGAGAAGATTAACACTTTCTTCGATTCCATTTTACCAAAATGAGACATTATATGAGACGACACAAGATATGAAAGAGAATATGGCTACAGAAGATACAAACCAAGTTTATATACCTACCCATCCCAACTATTGTTGTTGACACTTGACATGCAAAAACAGTTCTGTCAGTATGCAAGTCATAGTAGGGTATACATTGGTGAGGACTCACCGTGAATTCCATGTGAGATGTTATGATTGTGTAATTCTGTGACATGTCTTGCGAATGTCAATTCATCCGAATTGTTTGTTTGTTTTGCATAGCACAGCTTGTTTAGCGGATACTGTCAGGTATAATGTACATATAACGGGGGACATGTCTCAACATACATGTAGAAATGTACCCTCAACCAGTTGTAGCAGGACACTTGTTTGTTTGCTACGCATTTAGTTCAATTAAGTTCCAGTGTGATTTAATTAACGAAATTACCTTGTATAAAAGTCCAAAATAATTTATTTTTTTATAAATGTTCATCTTTTATCACAATGTGTTATCCACATCTGTACACTTTCCGGGGTGTATTGGGGGGGGGGGGGGATGAGAAATGTGAAATTAAGCGATTTAATTGATGGGAGTGTGACCGATAAAATATGGTAAACATACTAAACATTTCCAATAGTTAGAATTGAACGTTATGCACGGACACAATATCAATAGGAAATATAACACTCTGACAATTTGATTTCCAACTAACGTTCTGCGCGAAGTTTGTTTTGTTAAAGGTCCGTTTGTGTTTCATTCCCGTCCTCGGGGAATAGGACCACTTTTCGATTCAACAATGGACAATAAAAAAGAGCGTTCATTTCAAATTTTCTCCTGTTTTGGTAAAAATAAAGAGCGTTTCTCTCTTCCGGTCGGAAGATTGAAAACAACAGCTGATATTTCTTAACTTAGGTAGCAATACATGTACACAATTTCCAGCAATTTTGGCCAACATGGGAAGGGGTACTGTACTTCAAATATATTTTGAGCCATTATCTTTGGCATAGGTCCCATCAAGCATGTTTTCTTTCTGACAGAAATGTTAGGTGTAATCATTCTGTACTAGCTTCTTCGTACAATTTGTCAAGAGTTATGCACCTTTGTTTGCACACACAAAACGATTAATTTTACCCATTTTTTGACTCAACTTGACAAGTTTCAACACAAAAAGATAACACGACAGAGCGGTTATCAGTAAATAAGCTTCTTCCACCTGATAGAGCTATGTTAGAGCTGAGAAATATTTGAAACTCCACCAAACTCCACTGAATACGAAAATCATGTTTACGTATCCATATTTTTCACTTTTTTATGAACTTTTCTAGTTTTGTAAAATAATTAAATCTTCAAACCAGTAATGGCACATTTAACACAGGCTACACTGGCTATTATGCCCCACAGCTACTTATTTTTCTATTTTTCAGACCCCCTACAACACGATAAATCGTGTACTGCCACCTTAGGATCTTCTTTCAGACTATTATTTAATCTGTATATTCATCAGTATTTCGTGTATTTATCGACCGACACCACGGTATTAGATAACCAACCACGTATAGAGGTTGCAATGCCGGAGTTGCCCGACAGCTGAGATGTCACTCGGGAAGCTCCAGGTGGGATGCTTATGAAATATCCAATATTGAGGAATTTGGAGTTCGAGGGAAATAAAACTGCCGACATTTGCTATTTTCGAACCTATGTGGCTATCTTCGGGCATTTGTCGGAAAGTGAGTTTTCAGTTTATAATTTTATTCAACAATTAACAAAATTCATGAACACTGCAATAACAATCTAACATTAAGCAATATAAATCAGCGATAACATGACATTAAATCAGGCGAATACAAGCGAACTCTGTGAATATGCTCCAATCGTCGGCCACAAAACACGAGGGTCGACGTGTGGAAGGAACGGGAAAGGGCTGGCTGACATAGCTGGGAGCGGGTGGAGAAAGCTGCCATGTAGCTGATTCAGCATGTCTGCCCTTATATGGGTACTGAGGTACTCTCGAGCGAGGCTTGTCTCTGTCGGTGATTTCGGTTTCTTTGGTTTCGATCTGTATCGTTTGTTCTGGAACCAGATCTGAAATTGGTAAAATAAACATGATTACCCACTGAGCGGATGAACAATATATGTGAATGTGTGATGCACATTGATATCTCTTAGGTTTAAATACATTACCGGAAACTTTGGTGGAAATAGGTCTTCGACCAAATTCAGCATTTCTATAAGCAATTCCACAGGGTGGTGATGTCATGCAATGTTAAATAGACAACCGGAGATTAGTATCAGTATCATTTCTTTCTTTCACCACATTACAATGGTATTAAGAACATATATATGGTAACACACATATATAGGAATACATAAACAGTGACGACAGGGGTTGTAACGTACTTTAATATTTCTTGTTGGAGCTTTCAGTTTCGAAGACAGCTCATCTAGTATATCGGCGTCTGGGTATTTGTTACTGCTGTAGTACTCGTTCAGAATCTCAACTTGGTCGTAACTGAAGCTGAAACGCGCATGTTTCTTGTTGTCCGAATCGGCGCTCGTGTCTCTAGATTTGCTGAAATCATCGGATGGCGTTGAATTCGGCGAGGCGTCGATGTTTTCTACGATACACGGCCTATCGCCCCTGTTCGCGTTGGTATCACGCGCTGGCGTCGAAGTTGTTGTTGGCTGGAAGACGAGGTCAACCTGATCTCCTGGGCGATCTGTGAAATCGCTTGCAATATCGGTGCATGTAGCTGAAATTTTAAAAACAAAACGCCATTTAGTTAAGTATGTGATAAGATTTATTATCACAGTTGCCTATATATCTACCAGTGTCTCAGACTCAAAAGTTATATTATATAACCATGAATCTATAATAAGTTTCGAGAGAGATACATATATATATATATACAGCATTCTTATATTAAGTTCGTATGGCCCTTCCTATCACCACCATATCATTTTGACGATTAAATATCTAAATGTGTATGACTGATCGGTAATGACTTGCTTCTCTTACTAAGCCTGATGAACTAATTCCGTTAAAGATGCATAATCCGAATTAGCGCTCCCAAATGACTATTTTCTGGCTTCGGGGTGAAAAATATTTGATTCGAGTCGAGGAACCCACCCACCAAAGCTCGGAGTGATCAGATAACGATTTTTGAAATTTTTTATTTCTCGAAATGTGTAATGATTTGTGGCCCAGAAAAGAATCGTCAAACCGATGGTCTCGGACAAAATTGCGGATGAAGATGCGTAACTCTAAAATCAAGTGGTAATATACGGCAAAATTTCGTGATACGCGAACAACGTTGAACAACATGTTGATAAATAACACGTTTTGGGAAATTTTATACCATAGTTGACAGCGATTAGCATTACTTTGTTGTAATTAATCAATTCTGATAACAAAAGCGTATTTTGAAGAAATGTTGTAACTTGTTGATATGGGGACCGTCTAATCAGATTGAGTACCTTTCAATTGCTTTGAATTTCGGACAGCACATGAACGTGAATGAAAAATCTCAGAAGATATATATCCGATATTATATACAAGTTATGCTTTACCAATTGAGCACTAATATAATTATGTAACTCAGGTAATATAAAAGTGTTCGTAAGGTACTTACAACTGGCATTCAACTTGTCTAGTATGTTGAATTCAGGGCTTCTGTGTGGGCGTACGCTGGTACATGCAAGTGGTGCCGCTGGGAGTTCCTGAAATGAGAAGAAATATTGGGTGTGAACTGTGTGTTTTATGGAGTAATTGAACAATATCTCGACACAATAGTTAGTGCTCTTTGATTTTCTGTTTGAAATTTGGGAATTAATGCATTTTAAGTTAGGGTGATACTGAGACTTGCAGGCATTGTGCACATTCCATTGAATCAATTTTCTTAAATTTGCTTCCTGAAGATAAACCTGGCTGATAAATAAACTATTCGGTCAAAGATCTCACCGTTGTCATGCTATCTTCAAAATATATAATTGAAATGAACTAATTTGTATATTTTAACCTACAATTGTCACATCACGAACGTTCATTGCTATTTGAAATGCACTATTCCATGTATATACCAAACTGAAAGTGGGTTGACATAGAGACTTACCAATATTCTTCTGTTTTGACCTCCATCGTCGCTGTATGGAGAGAAGATTAACACTTTCTTCGATTCCATTTTACCAAAATGAGACATTATATGAGACGACACAAGATATGAAAGAGAATATGGCTACAGAAGATACAAACCAAGTTTATATACCTACCCATCCCAACTATTGTTGTTGACACTTGACATGCAAAAACAGTTCTGTCAGTATGCAAGTCATAGTAGGGTATACATTGGTGAGGACTCACCGTGAATTCCATGTGAGATGTTATGATTGTGTAATTCTGTGACATGTCTTGCGAATGTCAATTCATCCGAATTGTTTGTTTGTTTTGCATAGCACAGCTTGTTTAGCGGATACTGTCAGGTATAATGTACATATAACGGGGGACATGTCTCAACATACATGTAGAAATGTACCCTCAACCAGTTGTAGCAGGACACTTGTTTGTTTGCTACGCATTTAGTTCAATTAAGTTCCAGTGTGATTTAATTAACGAAATTACCTTGTATAAAAGTCCAAAATAATTTATTTTTTTATAAATGTTCATCTTTTATCACAATGTGTTATCCACATCTGTACACTTTCCGGGGTGTATTGGGGGGGGGGGGGATGAGAAATGTGAAATTAAGCGATTTAATTGATGGGAGTGTGACCGATAAAATATGGTAAACATACTAAACATTTCCAATAGTTAGAATTGAACGTTATGCACGGACACAATATCAATAGGAAATATAACACTCTGACAATTTGATTTCCAACTAACGTTCTGCGCGAAGTTTGTTTTGTTAAAGGTCCGTTTGTGTTTCATTCCCGTCCTCGGGGAATAGGACCACTTTTCGATTCAACAATGGACAATAAAAAAGAGCGTTCATTTCAAATTTTCTCCTGTTTTGGTAAAAATAAAGAGCGTTTCTCTCTTCCGGTCGGAAGATTGAAAACAACAGCTGATATTTCTTAACTTAGGTAGCAATACATGTACACAATTTCCAGCAATTTTGGCCAACATGGGAAGGGGTACTGTACTTCAAATATATTTTGAGCCATTATCTTTGGCATAGGTCCCATCAAGCATGTTTTCTTTCTGACAGAAATGTTAGGTGTAATCATTCTGTACTAGCTTCTTCGTACAATTTGTCAAGAGTTATGCACCTTTGTTTGCACACACAAAACGATTAATTTTACCCATTTTTTGACTCAACTTGACAAGTTTCAACACAAAAAGATAACACGACAGAGCGGTTATCAGTAAATAAGCTTCTTCCACCTGATAGAGCTATGTTAGAGCTGAGAAATATTTGAAACTCCACCAAACTCCACTGAATACGAAAATCATGTTTACGTATCCATATTTTTCACTTTTTTATGAACTTTTCTAGTTTTGTAAAATAATTAAATCTTCAAACCAGTAATGGCACATTTAACACAGGCTACACTGGCTATTATGCCCCACAGCTACTTATTTTTCTATTTTTCAGACCCCCTACAACACGATAAATCGTGTACTGCCACCTTAGGATCTTCTTTCAGACTATTATTTAATCTGTATATTCATCAGTATTTCGTGTATTTATCGACCGACACCACGGTATTAGATAACCAACCACGTATAGAGGTTGCAATGCCGGAGTTGCCCGACAGCTGAGATGTCACTCGGGAAGCTCCAGGTGGGATGCTTATGAAATATCCAATATTGAGGAATTTGGAGTTCGAGGGAAATAAAACTGCCGACATTTGCTATTTTCGAACCTATGTGGCTATCTTCGGGCATTTGTCGGAAAGTGAGTTTTCAGTTTATAATTTTATTCAACAATTAACAAAATTCATGAACACTGCAATAACAATCTAACATTAAGCAATATAAATCAGCGATAACATGACATTAAATCAGGCGAATACAAGCGAACTCTGTGAATATGCTCCAATCGTCGGCCACAAAACACGAGGGTCGACGTGTGGAAGGAACGGGAAAGGGCTGGCTGACATAGCTGGGAGCGGGTGGAGAAAGCTGCCATGTAGCTGATTCAGCATGTCTGCCCTTATATGGGTACTGAGGTACTCTCGAGCGAGGCTTGTCTCTGTCGGTGATTTCGGTTTCTTTGGTTTCGATCTGTATCGTTTGTTCTGGAACCAGATCTGAAATTGGTAAAATAAACATGATTACCCACTGAGCGGATGAACAATATATGTGAATGTGTGATGCACATTGATATCTCTTAGGTTTAAATACATTACCGGAAACTTTGGTGGAAATAGGTCTTCGACCAAATTCAGCATTTCTATAAGCAATTCCACAGGGTGGTGATGTCATGCAATGTTAAATAGACAACCGGAGATTAGTATCAGTATCATTTCTTTCTTTCACCACATTACAATGGTATTACGAACGTATATATGGTAACACACATATATAGGAATACATAAACAGTGACGACAGGGGTTGTAACGTACTTTAATATTTCTTGTTGGAGCTTTCAGTTTCGAAGACAGCTCATCTAGTATATCGGCGTCTGGGTATTTGTTACTGCTGTAGTACTCGTTCAGAATCTCAACTTGGTCGTAACTGAAGCTGAAACGCGCATGTTTCTTGTTGTCCGAATCGGCGCTCGTGTCTCTAGATTTGCTGAAATCATCGGATGGCGTTGAATTCGGCGAGGCGTCGATGTTTTCTACGATACACGGCCTATCGCCCCTGTTCGCGTTGGTATCACGCGCTGGCGTCGAAGTTGTTGTTGGCTGGAAGACGAGGTCAACCTGATCTCCTGGGCGATCTGTGAAATCGCTTGCAATATCGGTGCATGTAGCTGAAATTTTAAAAACAAAACGCCATTTAGTTAAGTATGTGATAAGATTTATTATCACAGTTGCCTATATATCTACCAGTGTCTCAGACTCAAAAGTTATATTATATAACCATGAATCTATAATAAGTTTCGAGAGAGATACATATATATATATATACAGCATTCTTATATTAAGTTCGTATGGCCCTTCCTATCACCACCATATCATTTTGACGATTAAATATCTAAATGTGTATGACTGATCGGTAATGACTTGCTTCTCTTACTAAGCCTGATGAACTAATTCCGTTAAAGATGCATAATCCGAATTAGCGCTCCCAAATGACTATTTTCTGGCTTCGGGGTGAAAAATATTTGATTCGAGTCGAGGAACCCACCCACCAAAGCTCGGAGTGATCAGATAACGATTTTTGAAATTTTTTATTTCTCGAAATGTGTAATGATTTGTGGCCCAGAAAAGAATCGTCAAACCGATGGTCTCGGACAAAATTGCGGATGAAGATGCGTAACTCTAAAATCAAGTGGTAATATACGGCAAAATTTCGTGATACGCGAACAACGTTGAACAACATGTTGATAAATAACACGTTTTGGGAAATTTTATACCATAGTTGACAGCGATTAGCATTACTTTGTTGTAATTAATCAATTCTGATAACAAAAGCGTATTTTGAAGAAATGTTGTAACTTGTTGATATGGGGACCGTCTAATCAGATTGAGTACCTTTCAATTGCTTTGAATTTCGGACAGCACATGAACGTGAATGAAAAATCTCAGAAGATATATATCCGATATTATATACAAGTTATGCTTTACCAATTGAGCACTAATATAATTATGTAACTCAGGTAATATAAAAGTGTTCGTAAGGTACTTACAACTGGCATTCAACTTGTCTAGTATGTTGAATTCAGGGCTTCTGTGTGGGCGTACGCTGGTACATGCAAGTGGTGCCGCTGGGAGTTCCTGAAATGAGAAGAAATATTGGTTGTGAACTGTGTGTTTTATGGAGTAATTGAACAATATCTCGACACAATAGTTAGTGCTCTTGATTTTCTGTTTGAAATTGGGAATTAATGCATTTTAAGTTAGGGTGATACTGAGACTTGCAGGCATTGTGCACATTCCATTGAATCAATTTTCTTAAATTTGCTTCCTGAAGATAAACCTGGCTGATAAATAAACTATTCGGTCAAAGATCTCACCGTTGTCATGCTATCTTCAAAATATATAATTGAAATGAACTAATTTGTATATTTTAACCTACAATTGTCACATCACGAAACCGAATACTGCTATTTGAAATGCACTATTCCATGTATATACCAAACTGAAAGTGGGTTGACATAGAGACTTACCAATATTCTTCTGTTTTGACCTCCATCGTCGCTGTATGGAGAGAAGATTAACACTTTCTTCGATTCCATTTTACCAAAATGAGACATTATATGAGACGACACAAGATATGAAAGAGAATATGGCTACAGAAGATACAAACCAAGTTTATATACCTACCCATCCCAACTATTGTTGTTGACACTTGACATGCAAAAACAGTTCTGTCAGTATGCAAGTCATAGTAGGGTATACATTGGTGAGGACTCACCGTGAATTCCATGTGAGATGTTATGATTGTGTAATTCTGTGACATGTCTTGCGAATGTCAATTCATCCGAATTGTTTGTTTGTTTTGCATAGCACAGCTTGTTTAGCGGATACTGTCAGGTATAATGTACATATAACGGGGGACATGTCTCAACATACATGTAGAAATGTACCCTCAACCAGTTGTAGCAGGACACTTGTTTGTTTGCTACGCATTTAGTTCAATTAAGTTCCAGTGTGATTTAATTAACGAAATTACCTTGTATAAAAGTCCAAAATATTTTATTTTTTTATAAATGTTCATCTTTTATCACAATGTGTTATCCACATCTGTACACTTTCCGGGGTGTATTGGGGGGGGGGGGGGTGAGAAATGTGAAATTAAGCGATTTAATTGATGGGAGTGTGACCGATAAAATATGGTAAACATACTAAACATTTCCAATAGTTAGAATTGAACGTTATGCACGGACACAATATCAATAGGAAATATAACACTCTGATAATTTGATTTCCAACTAACGTTCTGCGCGAAGTTTGTTTTGTTAAAGGTCCGTTTGTGTTTCATTCCCGTCCTCGGGGAATAGGACCACTTTTCGATTCAACAATGGACAATAAAAAAGAGCGTTCATTTCAAATTTTCTCCTGTTTTGGTAAAAATAAAGAGCGTTTCTCTCTTCCGGTCGGAAGATTGAAAACAACAGCTGATATTTCTTAACTTAGGTAGCAATACATGTACACAATTTCCAGCAATTTTGGCCAACATGGGAAGGGGTACTGTACTTCAAATATATTTTGAGCCATTATCTTTGGCATAGGTCCCATCAAGCATGTTTTCTTTCTGACAGAAATGTTAGGTGTAATCATTCTGTACTAGCTTCTTCGTACAATTTGTCAAGAGTTATGCACCTTTGTTTGCACACACAAAACGATTAATTTTACCCATTTTTTGACTCAACTTGACAAGTTTCAACACAAAAAGATAACACGACAGAGCGGTTATCAGTAAATAAGCTTCTTCCACCTGATAGAGCTATGTTAGAGCTGAGAAATATTTGAAACTCCACCAAACTCCACTGAATACGAAAATCATGTTTACGTATCCATATTTTTCACTTTTTTATGAACTTTTCTAGTTTTGTAAAATAATTAAATCTTCAAACCAGTAATGGCACATTTAACACAGGCTACACTGGCTATTATGCCCCACAGCTACTTATTTTTCTATTTTTCAGACCCCCTACAACACGATAAATCGTGTACTGCCACCTTAGGATCTTCTTTCAGACTATTATTTAATCTGTATATTCATCAGTATTTCGTGTATTTATCGACCGACACCACGGTATTAGATAACCAACCACGTATAGAGGTTGCAATGCCGGAGTTGCCCGACAGCTGAGATATCACTCGGGAAGCTCCAGGTGGGATGCTTATGAAATATCCAATATTGAGGAATTTGGAGTTCGAGGGAAATAAAACTGCCGACATTTGCTATTTTCGAACCTATGTGGCTATCTTCGGGCATTTGTCGGAAAGTGAGTTTTCAGTTTATAATTTTATTCAACAATTAACAAAATTCATGAACACTGCAATAACAATCTAACATTAAGCAATATAAATCAGCGATAACATGACCGTCGGCCACAAAACACGAGGGTCGACGTGTGGAAGGAACGGGAAAGGGCTGGCTGACATAGCTGGGAGCGGGTGGAGAAAGCTGCCATGTAGCTGATTCAGCATGTCTGCCCTTATATGGGTACTGAGGTACTCTCGAGCGAGGCTTGTCTCTGTCTGTGATTTCGGTTTCTTTGGTTTCGATCTGTATCGTTTGTTCTGGAACCAGATCTGAAATTGGTAAAATAAACATGATTACCCACTGAGCGGATGAACAATATATGTGAATGTGTGATGCACATTGATATCTCTTAGGTTTAAATACATTACCGGAAACTTTGGTGGAAATAGGTCTTCGACCAAATTCAGCATTTCTATAAGCAATTCCACAGGGTGGTGATGTCATGCAATGTTAAATAGACAACCGGAGATTAGTATCAGTATCATTTCTTTCTTTCACCACATTACAATGGTATTAAGAACATATATATGGTAACACACATATATAGGAATACATAAACAGTGACGACAGGGGTTGTAACGTACTTTAATATTTCTTGTTGGAGCTTTCAGTTTCGAAGACAGCTCATCTAGTATATCGGCGTCTGGGTATTTGTTACTGCTGCAGTAGTACTCGTTCAGAATCTCAACTTGGTCGTAACTGAAGCTGAAACGCGCATGTTTCTTGTTGTCCGAATCGGCGCTCGTGTCTCTAGATTTGCTGAAATCATCGGATGGCGTTGAATTCGGCGAGGCGTCGATGTTTTCTACGATACACGGCCTATCGCCCCTGTTCGCGTTGGTATCACGCGCTGGCGTCGAAGTTGTTGTTGGCTGGAAGACGAGGTCAACCTGATCTCCTGGGCGATCTGTGAAATCGCTTGCAATATCGGTGCATGTAGCTGAAATTTTAAAAACAAAACGCCATTTAGTTAAGTATGTGATAAGATTTATTATCACAGTTGCCTATATATCTACCAGTGTCTCAGACTCAAAAGTTATATTATATAACCATGAATCTATAATAAGTTTCGAGAGAGATACATATATATATATATACAGCATTCTTATATTAAGTTCGTATGGCCCTTCCTATCACCACCATATCATTTTGACGATTAAATATCTAAATGTGTATGACTGATCGGTAATGACTTGCTTCTCTTACTAAGCCTGATGAACTAATTCCGTTAAAGATGCATAATCCGAATTAGCGCTCCCAAATGACTATTTTCTGGCTTCGGGGTGAAAAATATTTGATTCGAGTCGAGGAACCCACCCACCAAAGCTCGGAGTGATCAGATAACGATTTTTGAAATTTTTTATTTCTCGAAATGTGTAATGATTTGTGGCCCAGAAAAGAATCGTCAAACCGATGGTCTCGGACAAAATTGCGGATGAAGATGCGTAACTCTAAAATCAAGTGGTAATATACGGCAAAATTTCGTGATACGCGAACAACGTTGAACAACATGTTGATAAATAACACGTTTTGGGAAATTTTATACCATAGTTGACAGCGATTAGCATTACTTTGTTGTAATTAATCAATTCTGATAACAAAAGCGTATTTTGAAGAAATGTTGTAACTTGTTGATATGGGGACCGTCTAATCAGATTGAGTACCTTTCAATTGCTTTGAATTTCGGACAGCACATGAACGTGAATGAAAAATCTCAGAAGATATATATCCGATATTATATACAAGTTATGCTTTACCAATTGAGCACTAATATAATTATGTAACTCAGGTAATATAAAAGTGTTCGTAAGGTACTTACAACTGGCATTCAACTTGTCTAGTATGTTGAATTCAGGGCTTCTGTGTGGGCGTACGCTGGTACATGCAAGTGGTGCCGCTGGGAGTTCCTGAAATGAGAAGAAATATTGGTTGTGAACTGTGTGTTTTATGGAGTAATTGAACAATATCTCGACACAATAGTTAGTGCTCTTTGATTTTCTGTTTGAAATTTGGGAATTAATGCATTTTAAGTTAGGGTGATACTGAGACTTGCAGGCATTGTGCACATTCCATTGAATCAATTTTCTTAAATTTGCTTCCTGAAGATAAACCTGGCTGATAAATAAACTATTCGGTCAAAGATCTCACCGTTGTCATGCTATCTTCAAAATATATAATTGAAATGAACTAATTTGTATATTTTAACCTACAATTGTCACATCACGAACGTTCATTGCTATTTGAAATGCACTATTCCATGTATATACCAAACTGAAAGTGGGTTGACATAGAGACTTACCAATATTCTTCTGTTTTGACCTCCATCGTCGCTGTATGGAGAGAAGATTAACACTTTCTTCGATTCCATTTTACCAAAATGAGACATTATATGAGACGACACAAGATATGAAAGAGAATATGGCTACAGAAGATACAAACCAAGTTTATATACCTACCCATCCCAACTATTGTTGTTGACACTTGACATGCAAAAACAGTTCTGTCAGTATGCAAGTCATAGTAGGGTATACATTGGTGAGGACTCACCGTGAATTCCATGTGAGATGTTATGATTGTGTAATTCTGTGACATGTCTTGCGAATGTCAATTCATCCGAATTGTTTGTTTGTTTTGCATAGCACAGCTTGTTTAGCGGATACTGTCAGGTATAATGTACATATAACGGGGGACATGTCTCAACATACATGTAGAAATGTACCCTCAACCAGTTGTAGCAGGACACTTGTTTGTTTGCTACGCATTTAGTTCAATTAAGTTCCAGTGTGATTTAATTAACGAAATTACCTTGTATAAAAGTCCAAAATATTTTATTTTTTTATAAATGTTCATCTTTTATCACAATGTGTTATCCACATCTGTACACTTTCCGGGGTGTATTGGGGGGGGGGGGGGGTGAGAAATGTGAAATTAAGCGATTTAATTGATGGGAGTGTGACCGATAAAATATGGTAAACATACTAAACATTTCCAATAGTTAGAATTGAACGTTATGCACGGACACAATATCAATAGGAAATATAACACTCTGATAATTTGATTTCCAACTAACGTTCTGCGCGAAGTTTGTTTTGTTAAAGGTCCGTTTGTGTTTCATTCCCGTCCTCGGGGAATAGGACCACTTTTCGATTCAACAATGGACAATAAAAAAGAGCGTTCATTTCAAATTTTCTCCTGTTTTGGTAAAAATAAAGAGCGTTTCTCTCTTCCGGTCGGAAGATTGAAAACAACAGCTGATATTTCTTAACTTAGGTAGCAATACATGTACACAATTTCCAGCAATTTTGGCCAACATGGGAAGGGGTACTGTACTTCAAATATATTTTGAGCCATTATCTTTGGCATAGGTCCCATCAAGCATGTTTTCTTTCTGACAGAAATGTTAGGTGTAATCATTCTGTACTAGCTTCTTCGTACAATTTGTCAAGAGTTATGCACCTTTGTTTGCACACACAAAACGATTAATTTTACCCATTTTTTGACTCAACTTGACAAGTTTCAACACAAAAAGATAACACGACAGAGCGGTTATCAGTAAATAAGCTTCTTCCACCTGATAGAGCTATGTTAGAGCTGAGAAATATTTGAAACTCCACCAAACTCCACTGAATACGAAAATCATGTTTACGTATCCATATTTTTCACTTTTTTATGAACTTTTCTAGTTTTGTAAAATAATTAAATCTTCAAACCAGTAATGGCACATTTAACACAGGCTACACTGGCTATTATGCCCCACAGCTACTTATTTTTCTATTTTTCAGACCCCCTACAACACGATAAATCGTGTACTGCCACCTTAGGATCTTCTTTCAGACTATTATTTAATCTGTATATTCATCAGTATTTCGTGTATTTATCGACCGACACCACGGTATTAGATAACCAACCACGTATAGAGGTTGCAATGCCGGAGTTGCCCGACAGCTGAGATATCACTCGGGAAGCTCCAGGTGGGATGCTTATGAAATATCCAATATTGAGGAATTTGGAGTTCGAGGGAAATAAAACTGCCGACATTTGCTATTTTCGAACCTATGTGGCTATCTTCGGGCATTTGTCGGAAAGTGAGTTTTCAGTTTATAATTTTATTCAACAATTAACAAAATTCATGAACACTGCAATAACAATCTAACATTAAGCAATATAAATCAGCGATAACATGACCGTCGGCCACAAAACACGAGGGTCGACGTGTGGAAGGAACGGGAAAGGGCTGGTGGCTGACATAGCTGGGAGCGGGTGGAGAAAGCTGCCATGTAGCTGATTCAGCATGTCTGCCCTTATATGGGTACTGAGGTACTCTCGAGCGAGGCTTGTCTCTGTCTGTGATTTCGGTTTCTTTGGTTTCGATCTGTATCGTTTGTTCTGGAACCAGATCTGAAATTGGTAAAATAAACATGATTACCCACTGAGCGGATGAACAATATATGTGAATGTGTGATGCACATTGATATCTCTTAGGTTTAAATACATTACCGGAAACTTTGGTGGAAATAGGTCTTCGACCAAATTCAGCATTTCTATAAGCAATTCCACAGGGTGGTGATGTCATGCAATGTTAAATAGACAACCGGAGATTAGTATCAGTATCATTTCTTTCTTTCACCACATTACAATGGTATTAAGAACATATATATGGTAACACACATATATAGGAATACATAAACAGTGACGACAGGGGTTGTAACGTACTTTAATATTTCTTGTTGGAGCTTTCAGTTTCGAAGACAGCTCATCTAGTATATCGGCGTCTGGGTATTTGTTACTGCTGCAGTAGTACTCGTTCAGAATCTCAACTTGGTCGTAACTGAAGCTGAAACGCGCATGTTTCTTGTTGTCCGAATCGGCGCTCGTGTCTCTAGATTTGCTGAAATCATCGGATGGCGTTGAATTCGGCGAGGCGTCGATGTTTTCTACGATACACGGCCTATCGCCCCTGTTCGCGTTGGTATCACGCGCTGGCGTCGAAGTTGTTGTTGGCTGGAAGACGAGGTCAACCTGATCTCCTGGGCGATCTGTGAAATCGCTTGCAATATCGGTGCATGTAGCTGAAATTTTAAAAACAAAACGCCATTTAGTTAAGTATGTGATAAGATTTATTATCACAGTTGCCTATATATCTACCAGTGTCTCAGACTCAAAAGTTATATTATATAACCATGAATCTATAATAAGTTTCGAGAGAGATACATATATATATATATACAGCATTCTTATATTAAGTTCGTATGGCCCTTCCTATCACCACCATATCATTTTGACGATTAAATATCTAAATGTGTATGACTGATCGGTAATGACTTGCTTCTCTTACTAAGCCTGATGAACTAATTCCGTTAAAGATGCATAATCCGAATTAGCGCTCCCAAATGACTATTTTCTGGCTTCGGGGTGAAAAATATTTGATTCGAGTCGAGGAACCCACCCACCAAAGCTCGGAGTGATCAGATAACGATTTTTGAAATTTTTTATTTCTCGAAATGTGTAATGATTTGTGGCCCAGAAAAGAATCGTCAAACCGATGGTCTCGGACAAAATTGCGGATGAAGATGCGTAACTCTAAAATCAAGTGGTAATATACGGCAAAATTTCGTGATACGCGAACAACGTTGAACAACATGTTGATAAATAACACGTTTTGGGAAATTTTATACCATAGTTGACAGCGATTAGCATTACTTTGTTGTAATTAATCAATTCTGATAACAAAAGCGTATTTTGAAGAAATGTTGTAACTTGTTGATATGGGGACCGTCTAATCAGATTGAGTACCTTTCAATTGCTTTGAATTTCGGACAGCACATGAACGTGAATGAAAAATCTCAGAAGATATATATCCGATATTATATACAAGTTATGCTTTACCAATTGAGCACTAATATAATTATGTAACTCAGGTAATATAAAAGTGTTCGTAAGGTACTTACAACTGGCATTCAACTTGTCTAGTATGTTGAATTCAGGGCTTCTGTGTGGGCGTACGCTGGTACATGCAAGTGGTGCCGCTGGGAGTTCCTGAAATGAGAAGAAATATTGGTTGTGAACTGTGTGTTTTATGGAGTAATTGAACAATATCTCGACACAATAGTTAGTGCTCTTTGATTTTCTGTTTGAAATTTGGGAATTAATGCATTTTAAGTTAGGGTGATACTGAGACTTGCAGGCATTGTGCACATTCCATTGAATCAATTTTCTTAAATTTGCTTCCTGAAGATAAACCTGGCTGATAAATAAACTATTCGGTCAAAGATCTCACCGTTGTCATGCTATCTTCAAAATATATAATTGAAATGAACTAATTTGTATATTTTAACCTACAATTGTCACATCACGAACGTTCATTGCTATTTGAAATGCACTATTCCATGTATATACCAAACTGAAAGTGGGTTGACATAGAGACTTACCAATATTCTTCTGTTTTGACCTCCATCGTCGCTGTATGGAGAGAAGATTAACACTTTCTTCGATTCCATTTTACCAAAATGAGACATTATATGAGACGACACAAGATATGAAAGAGAATATGGCTACAGAAGATACAAACCAAGTTTATATACCTACCCATCCCAACTATTGTTGTTGACACTTGACATGCAAAAACAGTTCTGTCAGTATGCAAGTCATAGTAGGGTATACATTGGTGAGGACTCACCGTGAATTCCATGTGAGATGTTATGATTGTGTAATTCTGTGACATGTCTTGCGAATGTCAATTCATCCGAATTGTTTGTTTGTTTTGCATAGCACAGCTTGTTTAGCGGATACTGTCAGGTATAATGTACATATAACGGGGGACATGTCTCAACATACATGTAGAAATGTACCCTCAACCAGTTGTAGCAGGACACTTGTTTGTTTGCTACGCATTTAGTTCAATTAAGTTCCAGTGTGATTTAATTAACGAAATTACCTTGTATAAAAGTCCAAAATATTTTATTTTTTTATAAATGTTCATCTTTTATCACAATGTGTTATCCACATCTGTACACTTTCCGGGGTGTATTGGGGGGGGGGGGGGTGAGAAATGTGAAATTAAGCGATTTAATTGATGGGAGTGTGACCGATAAAATATGGTAAACATACTAAACATTTCCAATAGTTAGAATTGAACGTTATGCACGGACACAATATCAATAGGAAATATAACACTCTGATAATTTGATTTCCAACTAACGTTCTGCGCGAAGTTTGTTTTGTTAAAGGTCCGTTTGTGTTTCATTCCCGTCCTCGGGGAATAGGACCACTTTTCGATTCAACAATGGACAATAAAAAAGAGCGTTCATTTCAAATTTTCTCCTGTTTTGGTAAAAATAAAGAGCGTTTCTCTCTTCCGGTCGGAAGATTGAAAACAACAGCTGATATTTCTTAACTTAGGTAGCAATACATGTACACAATTTCCAGCAATTTTGGCCAACATGGGAAGGGGTACTGTACTTCAAATATATTTTGAGCCATTATCTTTGGCATAGGTCCCATCAAGCATGTTTTCTTTCTGACAGAAATGTTAGGTGTAATCATTCTGTACTAGCTTCTTCGTACAATTTGTCAAGAGTTATGCACCTTTGTTTGCACACACAAAACGATTAATTTTACCCATTTTTTGACTCAACTTGACAAGTTTCAACACAAAAAGATAACACGACAGAGCGGTTATCAGTAAATAAGCTTCTTCCACCTGATAGAGCTATGTTAGAGCTGAGAAATATTTGAAACTCCACCAAACTCCACTGAATACGAAAATCATGTTTACGTATCCATATTTTTCACTTTTTTATGAACTTTTCTAGTTTTGTAAAATAATTAAATCTTCAAACCAGTAATGGCACATTTAACACAGGCTACACTGGCTATTATGCCCCACAGCTACTTATTTTTCTATTTTTCAGACCCCCTACAACACGATAAATCGTGTACTGCCACCTTAGGATCTTCTTTCAGACTATTATTTAATCTGTATATTCATCAGTATTTCGTGTATTTATCGACCGACACCACGGTATTAGATAACCAACCACGTATAGAGGTTGCAATGCCGGAGTTGCCCGACAGCTGAGATATCACTCGGGAAGCTCCAGGTGGGATGCTTATGAAATATCCAATATTGAGGAATTTGGAGTTCGAGGGAAATAAAACTGCCGACATTTGCTATTTTCGAACCTATGTGGCTATCTTCGGGCATTTGTCGGAAAGTGAGTTTTCAGTTTATAATTTTATTCAACAATTAACAAAATTCATGAACACTGCAATAACAATCTAACAACATTAAGCAATATAAATCAGCGATAACATGACATTAAATCAGGCGAATACAAGCGAACTCTGTGAATATGCTCCAATCGTCGGCCACAAAACACGAGGGTCGACGTGTGGAAGGAACGGGAAAGGGCTGGCTGACATAGCTGGGAGCGGGTGGAGAAAGCTGCCATGTAGCTGATTCAGCATGTCTGCCCTTATATGGGTACTGAGGTACTCTCGAGCGAGGCTTGTCTCTGTCGGTGATTTCGGTTTCTTTGGTTTCGATCTGTATCGTTTGTTCTGGAACCAGATCTGAAATTGGTAAAATAAACATGATTACCCACTGAGCGGATGAACAATATATGTGAATGTGTGATGCACATTGATATCTCTTAGGTTTAAATACATTACCGGAAACTTTGGTGGAAATAGGTCTTCGACCAAATTCAGCATTTCTATAAGCAATTCCACAGGGTGGTGATGTCATGCAATGTTAAATAGACAACCGGAGATTAGTATCAGTATCATTTCTTTCTTTCACCACATTACAATGGTATTAAGAACATATATATGGTAACACACATATATAGGAATACATAAACAGTGACGACAGGGGTTGTAACGTACTTTAATATTTCTTGTTGGAGCTTTCAGTTTCGAAGACAGCTCATCTAGTATATCGGCGTCTGGGTATTTGTTACTGCTGCAGTAGTACTCGTTCAGAATCTCAACTTGGTCGTAACTGAAGCTGAAACGCGCATGTTTCTTGTTGTCCGAATCGGCGCTCGTGTCTCTAGATTTGCTGAAATCATCGGATGGCGTTGAATTCGGCGAGGCGTCGATGTTTTCTACGATACACGGCCTATCGCCCCTGTTCGCGTTGGTATCACGCGCTGGCGTCGAAGTTGTTGTTGGCTGGAAGACGAGGTCAACCTGATCTCCTGGGCGATCTGTGAAATCGCTTGCAATATCGGTGCATGTAGCTGAAATTTTAAAAACAAAACGCCATTTAGTTAAGTATGTGATAAGATTTATTATCACAGTTGCCTATATATCTACCAGTGTCTCAGACTCAAAAGTTATATTATATAACCATGAATCTATAATAAGTTTCGAGAGAGATACATATATATATATATACAGCATTCTTATATTAAGTTCGTATGGCCCTTCCTATCACCACCATATCATTTTGACGATTAAATATCTAAATGTGTATGACTGATCGGTAATGACTTGCTTCTCTTACTAAGCCTGATGAACTAATTCCGTTAAAGATGCATAATCCGAATTAGCGCTCCCAAATGACTATTTTCTGGCTTCGGGGTGAAAAATATTTGATTCGAGTCGAGGAACCCACCCACCAAAGCTCGGAGTGATCAGATAACGATTTTTGAAATTTTTTATTTCTCGAAATGTGTAATGATTTGTGGCCCAGAAAAGAATCGTCAAACCGATGGTCTCGGACAAAATTGCGGATGAAGATGCGTAACTCTAAAATCAAGTGGTAATATACGGCAAAATTTCGTGATACGCGAACAACGTTGAACAACATGTTGATAAATAACACGTTTTGGGAAATTTTATACCATAGTTGACAGCGATTAGCATTACTTTGTTGTAATTAATCAATTCTGATAACAAAAGCGTATTTTGAAGAAATGTTGTAACTTGTTGATATGGGGACCGTCTAATCAGATTGAGTACCTTTCAATTGCTTTGAATTTCGGACAGCACATGAACGTGAATGAAAAATCTCAGAAGATATATATCCGATATTATATACAAGTTATGCTTTACCAATTGAGCACTAATATAATTATGTAACTCAGGTAATATAAAAGTGTTCGTAAGGTACTTACAACTGGCATTCAACTTGTCTAGTATGTTGAATTCAGGGCTTCTGTGTGGGCGTACGCTGGTACATGCAAGTGGTGCCGCTGGGAGTTCCTGAAATGAGAAGAAATATTGGTTGTGAACTGTGTGTTTTATGGAGTAATTGAACAATATCTCGACACAATAGTTAGTGCTCTTTGATTTTCTGTTTGAAATTTGGGAATTAATGCATTTTAAGTTAGGGTGATACTGAGACTTGCAGGCATTGTGCACATTCCATTGAATCAATTTTCTTAAATTTGCTTCCTGAAGATAAACCTGGCTGATAAATAAACTATTCGGTCAAAGATCTCACCGTTGTCATGCTATCTTCAAAATATATAATTGAAATGAACTAATTTGTATATTTTAACCTACAATTGTCACATCACGAACGTTCATTGCTATTTGAAATGCACTATTCCATGTATATACCAAACTGAAAGTGGGTTGACATAGAGACTTACCAATATTCTTCTGTTTTGACCTCCATCGTCGCTGTATGGAGAGAAGATTAACACTTTCTTCGATTCCATTTTACCAAAATGAGACATTATATGAGACGACACAAGATATGAAAGAGAATATGGCTACAGAAGATACAAACCAAGTTTATATACCTACCCATCCCAACTATTGTTGTTGACACTTGACATGCAAAAACAGTTCTGTCAGTATGCAAGTCATAGTAGGGTATACATTGGTGAGGACTCACCGTGAATTCCATGTGAGATGTTATGATTGTGTAATTCTGTGACATGTCTTGCGAATGTCAATTCATCCGAATTGTTTGTTTGTTTTGCATAGCACAGCTTGTTTAGCGGATACTGTCAGGTATAATGTACATATAACGGGGGACATGTCTCAACATACATGTAGAAATGTACCCTCAACCAGTTGTAGCAGGACACTTGTTTGTTTGCTACGCATTTAGTTCAATTAAGTTCCAGTGTGATTTAATTAACGAAATTACCTTGTATAAAAGTCCAAAATATTTTATTTTTTTATAAATGTTCATCTTTTATCACAATGTGTTATCCACATCTGTACACTTTCCGGGGTGTATTGGGGGGGGGGGGGGGGGGGGGGTGAGAAATGTGAAATTAAGCGATTTAATTGATGGGAGTGTGACCGATAAAATATGGTAAACATACTAAACATTTCCAATAGTTAGAATTGAACGTTATGCACGGACACAATATCAATAGGAAATATAACACTCTGATAATTTGATTTCCAACTAACGTTCTGCGAGAAGTTTGTTTTGTTAAAGGTCCGTTTGTGTTTCATTCCCGTCCTCGGGGAATAGGACCACTTTTCGATTCAACAATGGACAATAAAAAAGAGCGTTCATTTCAAATTTTCTCCTGTTTTGGTAAAAATAAAGAGCGTTTCTCTCTTCCGGTCGGAAGATTGAAAACAACAGCTGATATTTCTTAACTTAGGTAGCAATACATGTACACAATTTCCAGCAATTTTGGCCAACATGGGAAGGGGTACTGTACTTCAAATATATTTTGAGCCATTATCTTTGGCATAGGTCCCATCAAGCATGTTTTCTTTCTGACAGAAATGTTAGGTGTAATCATTCTGTACTAGCTTCTTCGTACAATTTGTCAAGAGTTATGCACCTTTGTTTGCACACACAAAACGATTAATTTTACCCATTTTTTTTACTCAACTTGACAAGTTTCAACACAAAAAGATAACACGACAGAGCGGTTATCAGTAAATAAGCTTCTTCCACCTGATAGAGCTATGTTAGAGCTGAGAAATATTTGAAACTCCACCAAACTCCATTGAATACGAAAATCATGTTTACGTATCCATATTTTTCACTTTTTTATGAACTTTTCTAGTTTTGTAAAATAATTAAATCTTCAAACCAGTAATGGCACATTTAACACAGGCTACACTGGCTATTATGCCCCACAGCTACTTATTTTTCTATTTTTCAGACCCCCTACAACACGATAAATCGTGTACTGCCACCTTAGGATCTTCTTTCAGACTATTATTTAATCTGTATATTCATCAGTATTTCGTGTATTTATCGACCGACACCACGGTATTAGATAACCAACCACGTATAGAGGTTGCAATGCCGGAGTTGCCCGACAGCTGAGATATCACTCGGGAAGCTCCAGGTGGGATGCTTATGAAATATCCAATATTGAGGAATTTGGAGTTCGAGGGAAATAAAACTGCCGACATTTGCTATTTTCGAACCTATGTGGCTATCTTCGGGCATTTGTCGGAAAGTGAGTTTTCAGTTTATAATTTTATTCAACAATTAACAAAATTCATGAACACTGCAATAACAATCTAACAACATTAAGCAATATAAATCAGCGATAACATGACATTAAATCAGGCGAATACAAGCGAACTCTGTGAATATGCTCCAATCGTCGGCCACAAAACACGAGGGTCGACGTGTGGAAGGAACGGGAAAGGGCTGGCTGACATAGCTGGGAGCGGGTGGAGAAAGCTGCCATGTAGCTGATTCAGCATGTCTGCCCTTATATGGGTACTGAGGTACTCTCGAGCGAGGCTTGTCTCTGTCGGTGATTTCGGTTTCTTTGGTTTCGATCTGTATCGTTTGTTCTGGAACCAGATCTGAAATTGGTAAAATAAACATGATTACCCACTGAGCGGATGAACAATATATGTGAATGTGTGATGCACATTGATATCTCTTAGGTTTAAATACATTACCGGAAACTTTGGTGGAAATAGGTCTTCGACCAAATTCAGCATTTCTATAAGCAATTCCACAGGGTGGTGATGTCATGCAATGTTAAATAGACAACCGGAGATTAGTATCAGTATCATTTCTTTCTTTCACCACATTACAATGGTATTAAGAACATATATATGGTAACACACATATATAGGAATACATAAACAGTGACGACAGGGGTTGTAACGTACTTTAATATTTCTTGTTGGAGCTTTCAGTTTCGAAGACAGCTCATCTAGTATATCGGCGTCTGGGTATTTGTTACTGCTGCAGTAGTACTCGTTCAGAATCTCAACTTGGTCGTAACTGAAGCTGAAACGCGCATGTTTCTTGTTGTCCGAATCGGCGCTCGTGTCTCTAGATTTGCTGAAATCATCGGATGGCGTTGAATTCGGCGAGGCGTCGATGTTTTCTACGATACACGGCCTATCGCCCCTGTTCGCGTTGGTATCACGCGCTGGCGTCGAAGTTGTTGTTGGCTGGAAGACGAGGTCAACCTGATCTCCTGGGCGATCTGTGAAATCGCTTGCAATATCGGTGCATGTAGCTGAAATTTTAAAAACAAAACGCCATTTAGTTAAGTATGTGATAAGATTTATTATCACAGTTGCCTATATATCTACCAGTGTCTCAGACTCAAAAGTTATATTATATAACCATGAATCTATAATAAGTTTCGAGAGAGATACATATATATATATATACAGCATTCTTATATTAAGTTCGTATGGCCCTTCCTATCACCACCATATCATTTTGACGATTAAATATCTAAATGTGTATGACTGATCGGTAATGACTTGCTTCTCTTACTAAGCCTGATGAACTAATTCCGTTAAAGATGCATAATCCGAATTAGCGCTCCCAAATGACTATTTTCTGGCTTCGGGGTGAAAAATATTTGATTCGAGTCGAGGAACCCACCCACCAAAGCTCGGAGTGATCAGATAACGATTTTTGAAATTTTTTATTTCTCGAAATGTGTAATGATTTGTGGCCCAGAAAAGAATCGTCAAACCGATGGTCTCGGACAAAATTGCGGATGAAGATGCGTAACTCTAAAATCAAGTGGTAATATACGGCAAAATTTCGTGATACGCGAACAACGTTGAACAACATGTTGATAAATAACACGTTTTGGGAAATTTTATACCATAGTTGACAGCGATTAGCATTACTTTGTTGTAATTAATCAATTCTGATAACAAAAGCGTATTTTGAAGAAATGTTGTAACTTGTTGATATGGGGACCGTCTAATCAGATTGAGTACCTTTCAATTGCTTTGAATTTCGGACAGCACATGAACGTGAATGAAAAATCTCAGAAGATATATATCCGATATTATATACAAGTTATGCTTTACCAATTGAGCACTAATATAATTATGTAACTCAGGTAATATAAAAGTGTTCGTAAGGTACTTACAACTGGCATTCAACTTGTCTAGTATGTTGAATTCAGGGCTTCTGTGTGGGCGTACGCTGGTACATGCAAGTGGTGCCGCTGGGAGTTCCTGAAATGAGAAGAAATATTGGTTGTGAACTGTGTGTTTTATGGAGTAATTGAACAATATCTCGACACAATAGTTAGTGCTCTTTGATTTTCTGTTTGAAATTTGGGAATTAATGCATTTTAAGTTAGGGTGATACTGAGACTTGCAGGCATTGTGCACATTCCATTGAATCAATTTTCTTAAATTTGCTTCCTGAAGATAAACCTGGCTGATAAATAAACTATTCGGTCAAAGATCTCACCGTTGTCATGCTATCTTCAAAATATATAATTGAAATGAACTAATTTGTATATTTTAACCTACAATTGTCACATCACGAACGTTCATTGCTATTTGAAATGCACTATTCCATGTATATACCAAACTGAAAGTGGGTTGACATAGAGACTTACCAATATTCTTCTGTTTTGACCTCCATCGTCGCTGTATGGAGAGAAGATTAACACTTTCTTCGATTCCATTTTACCAAAATGAGACATTATATGAGACGACACAAGATATGAAAGAGAATATGGCTACAGAAGATACAAACCAAGTTTATATACCTACCCATCCCAACTATTGTTGTTGACACTTGACATGCAAAAACAGTTCTGTCAGTATGCAAGTCATAGTAGGGTATACATTGGTGAGGACTCACCGTGAATTCCATGTGAGATGTTATGATTGTGTAATTCTGTGACATGTCTTGCGAATGTCAATTCATCCGAATTGTTTGTTTGTTTTGCATAGCACAGCTTGTTTAGCGGATACTGTCAGGTATAATGTACATATAACGGGGGACATGTCTCAACATACATGTAGAAATGTACCCTCAACCAGTTGTAGCAGGACACTTGTTTGTTTGCTACGCATTTAGTTCAATTAAGTTCCAGTGTGATTTAATTAACGAAATTACCTTGTATAAAAGTCCAAAATATTTTATTTTTTTATAAATGTTCATCTTTTATCACAATGTGTTATCCACATCTGTACACTTTCCGGGGTGTATTGGGGGGGGGGGGGGGGGTGAGAAATGTGAAATTAAGCGATTTAATTGATGGGAGTGTGACCGATAAAATATGGTAAACATACTAAACATTTCCAATAGTTAGAATTGAACGTTATGCACGGACACAATATCAATAGGAAATATAACACTCTGATAATTTGATTTCCAACTAACGTTCTGCGCGAAGTTTGTTTTGTTAAAGGTCCGTTTGTGTTTCATTCCCGTCCTCGGGGAATAGGACCACTTTTCGATTCAACAATGGACAATAAAAAAGAGCGTTCATTTCAAATTTTCTCCTGTTTTGGTAAAAATAAAGAGCGTTTCTCTCTTCCGGTCGGAAGATTGAAAACAACAGCTGATATTTCTTAACTTAGGTAGCAATACATGTACACAATTTCCAGCAATTTTGGCCAACATGGGAAGGGGTACTGTACTTCAAATATATTTTGAGCCATTATCTTTGGCATAGGTCCCATCAAGCATGTTTTCTTTCTGACAGAAATGTTAGGTGTAATCATTCTGTACTAGCTTCTTCATACAATTTGTCAAGAGTTATGCACCTTTGTTTGCACACACAAAACGATTAATTTTACCCATTTTTTTTACTCAACTTGACAAGTTTCAACACAAAAAGATAACACGACAGAGCGGTTATCAGTAAATAAGCTTCTTCCACCTGATAGAGCTATGTTAGAGCTGAGAAATATTTGAAACTCCACCAAACTCCATTGAATACGAAAATCATGTTTACGTATCCATATTTTTCACTTTTTTATGAACTTTTCTAGTTTTGTAAAATAATTAAATCTTCAAACCAGTAATGGCACATTTAACACAGGCTACACTGGCTATTATGCCCCACAGCTACTTATTTTTCTATTTTTCAGACCCCCTACAACACGATAAATCGTGTACTGCCACCTTAGGATCTTCTTTCAGACTATTATTTAATCTGTATATTCATCAGTATTTCGTGTATTTATCGACCGACACCACGGTATTAGATAACCAACCACGTATAGAGGTTGCAATGCCGGAGTTGCCCGACAGCTGAGATATCACTCGGGAAGCTCCAGGTGGGATGCTTATGAAATATCCAATATTGAGGAATTTGGAGTTCGAGGGAAATAAAACTGCCGACATTTGCTATTTTCGAACCTATGTGGCTATCTTCGGGCATTTGTCGGAAAGTGAGTTTTCAGTTTATAATTTTATTCAACAATTAACAAAATTCATGAACACTGCAATAACAATCTAACAACATTAAGCAATATAAATCAGCGATAACATGACATTAAATCAGGCGAATACAAGCGAACTCTGTGAATATGCTCCAATCGTCGGCCACAAAACACGAGGGTCGACGTGTGGAAGGAACGGGAAAGGGCTGGCTGACATAGCTGGGAGCGGGTGGAGAAAGCTGCCATGTAGCTGATTCAGCATGTCTGCCCTTATATGGGTACTGAGGTACTCTCGAGCGAGGCTTGTCTCTGTCGGTGATTTCGGTTTCTTTGGTTTCGATCTGTATCGTTTGTTCTGGAACCAGATCTGAAATTGGTAAAATAAACATGATTACCCACTGAGCGGATGAACAATATATGTGAATGTGTGATGCACATTGATATCTCTTAGGTTTAAATACATTACCGGAAACTTTGGTGGAAATAGGTCTTCGACCAAATTCAGCATTTCTATAAGCAATTCCACAGGGTGGTGATGTCATGCAATGTTAAATAGACAACCGGAGATTAGTATCAGTATCATTTCTTTCTTTCACCACATTACAATGGTATTAAGAACATATATATGGTAACACACATATATAGGAATACATAAACAGTGACGACAGGGGTTGTAACGTACTTTAATATTTCTTGTTGGAGCTTTCAGTTTCGAAGACAGCTCATCTAGTATATCGGCGTCTGGGTATTTGTTACTGCTGCAGTAGTACTCGTTCAGAATCTCAACTTGGTCGTAACTGAAGCTGAAACGCGCATGTTTCTTGTTGTCCGAATCGGCGCTCGTGTCTCTAGATTTGCTGAAATCATCGGATGGCGTTGAATTCGGCGAGGCGTCGATGTTTTCTACGATACACGGCCTATCGCCCCTGTTCGCGTTGGTATCACGCGCTGGCGTCGAAGTTGTTGTTGGCTGGAAGACGAGGTCAACCTGATCTCCTGGGCGATCTGTGAAATCGCTTGCAATATCGGTGCATGTAGCTGAAATTTTAAAAACAAAACGCTATTTAGTTAAGTATGTGATAAGATTTATTATCACAGTTGCCTATATATCTACCAGTGTCTCAGACTCAAAAGTTATATTATATAACCATGAATCTATAATAAGTTTCGAGAGAGATACATATATATATATATACAGCATTCTTATATTAAGTTCGTATGGCCCTTCCTATCACCACCATATCATTTTGACGATTAAATATCTAAATGTGTATGACTGATCGGTAATGACTTGCTTCTCTTACTAAGCCTGATGAACTAATTCCGTTAAAGATGCATAATCCGAATTAGCGCTCCCAAATGACTATTTTCTGGCTTCGGGGTGAAAAATATTTGATTCGAGTCGAGGAACCCACCCACCAAAGCTCGGAGTGATCAGATAACGATTTTTGAAATTTTTTATTTCTCGAAATGTGTAATGATTTGTGGCCCAGAAAAGAATCGTCAAACCGATGGTCTCGGACAAAATTGCGGATGATGATGCGTAACTCTAAAATCAAGTGGTAATATACGGCAAAATTTCGTGATACGCGAGTGATAATACGGCCATATTTCGTTGAACAACATGTTGATAAATAACACGTTTTGGGAAATTTTATACCATAGTTGACAGCGATTAGCATTACTTTGTTGTAATTAATCAATTCTGATAACAAAAGCGTATTTTGAAGAAATGTTGTAACTTGTTGATATGGGGACCGTCTAATCAGATTGAGTACCTTTCAATTGCTTTGAATTTCGGACAGCACATGAACGTGAATGAAAAATCTCAGAAGATATATATCCGATATTATATACAAGTTATGCTTTACCAATTGAGCACTAATATAATTATGTAACTCAGGTAATATAAAAGTGTTCGTAAGGTACTTACAACTGGCATTCAACTTGTCTAGTATGTTGAATTCAGGGCTTCTGTGTGGGCGTACGCTGGTAAATGCAAGTGGTGCCGCTGGGAGTTCCTGAAATGAGAAGAAATATTGGTTGTGAACTGTGTGTTTTATGGAGTAATTGAACAATATCTCGACACAATAGTTAGTGCTCTTTGATTTTCTGTTTGAAATTTGGGAATTAATGCATTTTAAGTTAGGGTGATACTGAGACTTGCAGGCATTGTGCACATTCCATTGAATCAATTTTCTTAAATTTGCTTCCTGAAGATAAACCTGGCTGATATTTTAACCTACAATTGTCACATCACGAACGTTCATTGCTATTTGAAATGCACTATTCCATGTATATACCAAACTGAAAGTGGGTTGACATAGAGACTTACCAATATTCTTCTGTTTTGACCTCCATCGTCGCTGTATGGAGAGAAGATTAACACTTTCTTCGATTCCATTTTACCAAAATGAGACATTATATGAGACGACACAAGATATGAAAGAGAATATGGCTACAGAAGATACAAACCAAGTTTATATACCTACCCATCCCAACTATTGTTGTTGACACTTGACATGCAAAAACAGTTCTGTCAGTATGCAAGTCATAGTAGGGTATACATTGGTGAGGACTCACCGTGAATTCCATGTGAGATGTTATGATTGTGTAATTCTGTGACATGTCTTGCGAATGTCAATTCATCCGAATTGTTTGTTTGTTTTGCATAGCACAGCTTGTTTAGCGGATACTGTCAGGTATAATGTACATATAACGGGGGACATGTCTCAACATACATGTAGAAATGTACCCTCAACCAGTTGTAGCAGGACACTTGTTTGTTTGCTACGCATTTAGTTCAATTAAGTTCCAGTGTGATTTAATTAACGAAATTACCTTGTATAAAAGTCCAAAATAATTTATTTTTTTATAAATGTTCATCTTTTATCACAATGTGTTATCCACATCTGTACACTTTCCGGGGTGTATTGGGGGGGGGGGGGGGGGGGGGTGAGAAATGTGAAATTAAGCGATTTAATTGATGGGAGTGTGACCGATAAAATATGGTAAACATACTAAACATTTCCAATAGTTAGAATTGAACGTTATGCACGGACACAATATCAATAGGAAATATAACACTCTGATAATTTGATTTCCAACTAACGTTCTGCGCGAAGTTTGTTTTGTTAAAGGTCCGTTTGTGTTTCATTCCCGTCCTCGGGGAATAGGACCACTTTTCGATTCAACAATGGACAATAAAAAAGAGCGTTCATTTCAAATTTTCTCCTGTTTTGGTAAAAATAAAGAGCGTTTCTCTCTTCCGGTCGGAAGATTGAAAACAACAGCTGATATTTCTTAACTTAGGTAGCAATACATGTACACAATTTCCAGCAATTTTGGCCAACATGGGAAGGGGTACTGTACTTCAAATATATTTTGAGCCATTATCTTTGGCATAGGTCCCATCAAGCATGTTTTCTTTCTGACAGAAATGTTAGGTGTAATCATTCTGTACTAGCTTCTTCGTACAATTTGTCAAGAGTTATGCACCTTTGTTTGCACACACAAAACGATTAATTTTACCCATTTTTTTTACTCAACTTGACAAGTTTCAACACAAAAAGATAACACGACAGAGCGGTTATCAGTAAATAAGCTTCTTCCACCTGATAGAGCTATGTTAGAGCTGAGAAATATTTGAAACTCCACCAAACTCCATTGAATACGAAAATCATGTTTACGTATCCATATTTTTCACTTTTTTATGAACTTTTCTAGTTTTGTAAAATAATTAAATCTTCAAACCAGTAATGGCACATTTAACACAGGCTACACTGGCTATTATGCCCCACAGCTACTTATTTTTCTATTTTTCAGACCCCCTACAACACGATAAATCGTGTACTGCCACCTTAGGATCTTCTTTCAGACTATTATTTAATCTGTATATTCATCAGTATTTCGTGTATTTATCGACCGACACCACGGTATTAGATAACCAACCACGTATAGAGGTTGCAATGCCGGAGTTGCCCGACAGCTGAGATATCACTCGGGAAGCTCCAGGTGGGATGCTTATGAAATATCCAATATTGAGGAATTTGGAGTTCGAGGGAAATAAAACTGCCGACATTTGCTATTTTCGAACCTATGTGGCTATCTTCGGGCATTTGTCGGAAAGTGAGTTTTCAGTTTATAATTTTATTCAACAATTAACAAAATTCATGAACACTGCAATAACAATCTAACAACATTAAGCAATATAAATCAGCGATAACATGACATTAAATCAGGCGAATACAAGCGAACTCTGTGAATATGCTCCAATCGTCGGCCACAAAACACGAGGGTCGACGTGTGGAAGGAACGGGAAAGGGCTGGCTGACATAGCTGGGAGCGGGTGGAGAAAGCTGCCATGTAGCTGATTCAGCATGTCTGCCCTTATATGGGTACTGAGGTACTCTCGAGCGAGGCTTGTCTCTGTCGGTGATTTCGGTTTCTTTGGTTTCGATCTGTATCGTTTGTTCTGGAACCAGATCTGAAATTGGTAAAATAAACATGATTACCCACTGAGCGGATGAACAATATATGTGAATGTGTGATGCACATTGATATCTCTTAGGTTTAAATACATTACCGGAAACTTTGGTGGAAATAGGTCTTCGACCAAATTCAGCATTTCTATAAGCAATTCCACAGGGTGGTGATGTCATGCAATGTTAAATAGACAACCGGAGATTAGTATCAGTATCATTTCTTTCTTTCACCACATTACAATGGTATTAAGAACATATATATGGTAACACACATATATAGGAATACATAAACAGTGACGACAGGGGTTGTAACGTACTTTAATATTTCTTGTTGGAGCTTTCAGTTTCGAAGACAGCTCATCTAGTATATCGGCGTCTGGGTATTTGTTACTGCTGCAGTAGTACTCGTTCAGAATCTCAACTTGGTCGTAACTGAAGCTGAAACGCGCATGTTTCTTGTTGTCCGAATCGGCGCTCGTGTCTCTAGATTTGCTGAAATCATCGGATGGCGTTGAATTCGGCGAGGCGTCGATGTTTTCTACGATACACGGCCTATCGCCCCTGTTCGCGTTGGTATCACGCGCTGGCGTCGAAGTTGTTGTTGGCTGGAAGACGAGGTCAACCTGATCTCCTGGGCGATCTGTGAAATCGCTTGCAATATCGGTACATGTAGCTGAAATTTTAAAAACAAAACGCCATTTAGTTAAGTATGTGATAAGATTTATTATCACAGTTGCCTATATATCTACCAGTGTCTCAGACTCAAAAGTTATATTATATAACCATGAATCTATAATAAGTTTCGAGAGAGATACATATATATATATATACAGCATTCTTATATTAAGTTCGTATGGCCCTTCCTATCACCACCATATCATTTTGACGATTAAATATCTAAATGTGTATGACTGATCGGTAATGACTTGCTTCTCTTACTAAGCCTGATGAACTAATTCCGTTAAAGATGCATAATCCGAATTAGCGCTCCCAAATGACTATTTTCTGGCTTCGGGGTGAAAAATATTTGATTCGAGTCGAGGAACCCACCCACCAAAGCTCGGAGTGATCAGATAACGATTTTTGAAATTTTTTATTTCTCGAAATGTGTAATGATTTGTGGCCCAGAAAAGAATCGTCAAACCGATGGTCTCGGACAAAATTGCGGATGATGATGCGTAACTCTAAAATCAAGTGGTAATATACGGCAAAATTTCGTGATAAGCGAGTGATAATACGGCCATATTTCGTTGAACAACATGTTGATAAATAACACGTTTTGGGAAATTTTATACCATAGTTGACAGCGATTAGCATTACTTTGTTGTAATTAATCAATTCTGATAACAAAAGCGTATTTTGAAGAAATGTTGTAACTTGTTGATATGGGGACCGTCTAATCAGATTGAGTACCTTTCAATTGCTTTGAATTTCGGACAGCACATGAACGTGAATGAAAAATCTCAGAAGATATATATCCGATATTATATACAAGTTATGCTTTACCAATTGAGCACTAATATAATTATGTAACTCAGGTAATATAAAAGTGTTCGTAAGGTACTTACAACTGGCATTCAACTTGTCTAGTATGTTGAATTCAGGGCTTCTGTGTGGGCGTACGCTGGTAAATGCAAGTGGTGCCGCTGGGAGTTCCTGAAATGAGAAGAAATATTGGTTGTGAACTGTGTGTTTTATGGAGTAATTGAACAATATCTCGACACAATAGTTAGTGCTCTTTGATTTTCTGTTTGAAATTTGGGAATTAATGCATTTTAAGTTAGGGTGATACTGAGACTTGCAGGCATTGTGCACATTCCATTGAATCAATTTTCTTAAATTTGCTTCCTGAAGATAAACCTGGCTGATATGTTAACCTACAATTGTCACATCACGAACGTTCATTGCTATTTGAAATGCACTATTCCATGTATATACCAAACTGAAAGTGGGTTGACATAGAGACTTACCAATATTCTTCTGTTTTGACCTCCATCGTCGCTGTATGGAGAGAAGATTAACACTTTCTTCGATTCCATTTTACCAAAATGAGACATTATATGAGACGACACAAGATATGAAAGAGAATATGGCTACAGAAGATACAAACCAAGTTTATATACCTACCCATCCCAACTATTGTTGTTGACACTTGACATGCAAAAACAGTTCTGTCAGTATGCAAGTCATAGTAGGGTATACATTGGTGAGGACTCACCGTGAATTCCATGTGAGATGTTATGATTGTGTAATTCTGTGACATGTCTTGCGAATGTCAATTCATCCGAATTGTTTGTTTGTTTTGCATAGCACAGCTTGTTTAGCGGATACTGTCAGGTATAATGTACATATAACGGGGGACATGTCTCAACATACATGTAGAAATGTACCCTCAACCAGTTGTAGCAGGACACTTGTTTGTTTGCTACGCATTTAGTTCAATTAAGTTCCAGTGTGATTTAATTAACGAAATTACCTTGTATAAAAGTCCAAAATAATTTATTTTTTTATAAATGTTCATCTTTTATCACAATGTGTTATCCACATCTGTACACTTTCCGGGGTGTATTGGGGGGGGGGGGGTGAGAAATGTGAAATTAAGCGATTTAATTGATGGGAGTGTGACCGATAAAATATGGTAAACATACTAAACATTTCCAATAGTTAGAATTGAACGTTATGCACGGACACAATATCAATAGGAAATATAACACTCTGATAATTTGATTTCCAACTAACGTTCTGCGCGAAGTTTGTTTTGTTAAAGGTCCGTTTGTGTTTCATTCCCGTCCTCGGGGAATAGGACCACTTTTCGATTCAACAATGGACAATAAAAAAGAGCGTTCATTTCAAATTTTCTCCTGTTTTGGTAAAAATAAAGAGCGTTTCTCTCTTCCGGTCGGAAGATTGAAAACAACAGCTGATATTTCTTAACTTAGGTAGCAATACATGTACACAATTTCCAGCAATTTTGGCCAACATGGGAAGGGGTACTGTACTTCAAATATATTTTGAGCCATTATCTTTGGCATAGGTCCCATCAAGCATGTTTTCTTTCTGACAGAAATGTTAGGTGTAATCATTCTGTACTAGCTTCTTCGTACAATTTGTCAAGAGTTATGCACCTTTGTTTGCACACACAAAACGATTAATTTTACCCATTTTTTTTACTCAACTTGACAAGTTTCAACACAAAAAGATAACACGACAGAGCGGTTATCAGTAAATAAGCTTCTTCCACCTGATAGAGCTATGTTAGAGCTGAGAAATATTTGAAACTCCACCAAACTCCATTGAATACGAAAATCATGTTTACGTATCCATATTTTTCACTTTTTTATGAACTTTTCTAGTTTTGTAAAATAATTAAATCTTCAAACCAGTAATGGCACATTTAACACAGGCTACACTGGCTATTATGCCCCACAGCTACTTATTTTTCTATTTTTCAGACCCCCTACAACACGATAAATCGTGTACTGCCACCTTAGGGTCTTCTTTCAGACTATTATTTAATCTGTATATTCATCAGTATTTCGTGTATTTATCGACCGATACCACGGTATTAGATAACCAACCACGTATAGAGGTTGCAATGCCGGAGTTGCCCGACAGCTGAGATATCACTCGGGAAGCTCCAGGTGGGATGCTTATGAAATATCCAATATTGAGGAATTTGGAGTTCGAGGGAAATAAAACTGCCGACATTTGCTATTTTCGAACCTATGTGGCTATCTTCGGGCATTTGTCGGAAAGTGAGTTTTCAGTTTATACTTTTATTCAACAATTAACAAAATTCATGAACACTGCAATAACAATCTAACATTAAGCAATATAAAACAATATAAATCAGCGATAACATGACATTCAATCAGGCGAACTCTGTGAATATGCTCCAATCGTCGGCCACAAAACACGAGGGTCGACGTGTGGATGGAACTGGAAAGGGCTGGCGGACATAGCTGGAAGCGGGTGGAGAAAGCTGCCATGTAGCCGATTCAGCATGTCTGCCCTTATATGGGTACTGAGGTACTCTCGAGCGAGGCTTGTCTCTGTCGGTGATTTCGGTTTCTTTGGTTTCGATCTGTATCGTTTGTTCTGGAACCAGATCTGAAATTGGTATAATAAACATGAGTATCCACTGAGCGGATGAACAATATATGTGAATGTGTGATGCACATTGATATCTCTTAGGTTTAAATACATTACCGGAAACTTTGGTGGAAATAGGTCTTCGACCAAATTCAGCATTTCTATAAGCAATTCCACACGGTGGTGATGCCATGCAATGTTAAATAGACAACCGGAGATTAGTATCAGTATCATTTAGTTCGTTCACCATATACAGGAATACATAAACAAACAGTGACAACCGGGGTTATAACGTACTTTAATATTTCTTGTTGGAGCTGTCAGTTTCGAAGTCAGCTCATCTAGTATATCGGCGTCTGGGTATTTGTTACTGCTGTAGCACTCATTCAGGATCTCAACTTGGTCGTAACTGAAGCTGAAACGTGCCTGTTTCTTGTTGACCGAATCGGCGCTCGTGTCTCCAGATTTGCTGAAATCGTCGGATGGCGTTGAATTCGGCGACCATATGGTCAGGGTTCATATTTAAGAAAGTTAAATTGGTGGAATGTGCACCATAACTATTGTGTCGATGTATTGTGCAATGCTTTCATAAATAAGAACACACATCTCAACCAATATGTCTTCTCAGTTCAGGTACTCTCAGCGGCACCACCTGCATGTACCAACGTACGCCACCACAGAAGCCCTAAATTCAACATACTAGGCAAGTTGCATGACGGTTGTAAGTAGCTTTATGTACACATTTATGTTACCTGATTTACATATACTAGTGTCCATTTTGGTAATTCATAGCTTGTTGTTTCAGATATATAAGTATTTTTTTGTTGAAATTTTCCATTCACGTTCATGTGCTCTCAGAAATTCAGAGTAAGTTAACGCAATTGGTTTATCCGGCTCAGAGAAGCAAGTCATTGCTGATCAGTCATGCACAATTAGACTTTCAATCAGCAACATTATGTCGGTGATAAGAATGGCGATAACGACTTAAGATAAGAATGCGGTATATGCATGTATGTGTATCTCTCTCGAAATGTAGTATACATATTCATATAGTATTACTTTTGATCAGTACACAGGGGCAACTGTGAATAGAAATCTTACCACATATTTAACTAAATGGCGTTTTGTTTTTTTCAATTTCAGCTGAATCAGCTACATGGCAGCCTTTCCCAGCTTGTTTACGGTTAAGCATAATGGAAATTGTATTACGCATAGGCCATAGGCCTAAGCATAATGGCATTACACTTAAGCATAATGGCATTACGCTTAAGCGTAATTCAAATGGCATATCTCAAAACTCCCCTGGAGCTGAAATGGATGCAGCCAATTACTGATGCTAGTAACTTTCGACATATATTTACCTTAGATGATACCATTATATGTAAGTTAGTAATGCTATGAAAACATTACGCTCAAGCGTAATGGAGTTGTTAGTGAGGCAATTACCCTTTTAAATGTAATGGCATTACGCTTAAGTTTAATAGCATTACACTTAAGGCATTAAGCTTAAATGTAATTAACTATTAAATGTGAATTTGGCCTCCCATATCAATTGGGTGTTCAATCGTTTTGTTCATGTTTCCGTTCTACAGTTATTTATCTTTGTTTATATGAAAATGTCGGGGGAGGGTACCGACCGAGCAGATGATAGTGCTCGCTAACCATACTTTGTCGGTTCGAATTTGCCACCTTGGGGGCATGCCAGCACCGCATGTGCAACCTTTCGGTATGTGGTTAACATTTGAGAAGACGGATGCCAAGTTCGATTTTGGTCATGGTCCGATGATTTTTGATGGAATTATGACGTCAATTATGACCCTTTTTTATTTTACTGAGAAATCTAAATTTTGGGGTTGTCCGGATGATAACGTGGGAAATATATACTAGAATTTCTCGATATTTGGTAATTGGATCATATCAGAAAACACTGTGACAGTTCAAATTCTGATGTGTGACTTAATTATAAATCATAATATTTTCATTGTCGAAATGATAACTTGAGAAATCTTGATATTTGGTGTGTGGTTCACCTTTGAGAACACGCAGGTCATCATCAAGTTTGAGTAAATATTTTGCCAGAATTTGACCTCTTTGTAAGTTTGTTCTTAAAATAATTAATTTTTACATATATATTTTTTCTTATTTTATGAGACACAACCCTTACTTATTTGCCTTTTGGTTGATCACTTATGATATATGAACCCATTTCACCCATCCTATACCTTTTAACTATCGTATTTCAGCTAATTTGAGTAAAATACCTTTATTAATAATTTAATGTAAATGTGAGCTACAGTGTAATTAACTATTTCTGGAATTCCCATATTCTATTTTTATTTTTCGTCCTTGACCTAACAGAGAACAATATTGTTGATGTTTTTCGCGTGATTATGGCTGCAGCTCTTATTCGTGGTCGATATAATTCATTAAATCGGCTACATAGCCACAGTTCGGTGTTGCCTACTCTAATTAAAAGATACCTAAGAGTGAGTAAACACTTATATTGAATAATAACTGTTGTTTTTTTTTTAAATGTCAGCATAATAGTACATGTATAATTTAACTTTTTCTCATTTCTCAATTTGCTGTGAACAGGTCGGGGGAAAGATGCAAAATTGGCTTACTAGCGAAATCGGGCTCAGTAAGCCAATTCGATCTCTCGTTGTAATGTGTTTTGTCAACCCACACTTGACTTTGCCAGGTGCCGCGAAAATGCGACATCCAATTTTCAACCCACCATTTAAGACGCATTACGACGTTTTAAAAACCACCATTGTCTCACTCTCACCTACTCGCAACGGTGTTAATCCTTTTAATTGGTCTTCAATGACAGCCGATAATTAAGCTTCCTATTTTCTTCCGTGATTAAGTTACTATATAGCACAAGTCTGCTGATGGCCGGCCACGTCATTTTTTGAAGAAAAGCTGTTGACAAAGGTCAAGGTAAGCTTTTGGTTGCAAGCAAATTGATTGGAGGATAGTATTTCGAAAATTCACATAATTTTAATGGTTAAGAGAACACTAGTAGTAGTATGGAAGCACGCACGGACAATCACAAAATAACCAAGATCAAATTCGGAAGCGTGACGATTGACAATGAAATGAGCCCGTTATCACAATTACCCGTGTCTCGACCTCATTAACGTTTTTGCACCGAGTGCGGTTGGAAAAACCGGCTACGATAGTGGTTAAATGACGACCGGAATGTATTTGTGTCGAAACACTGAAGCAGTCTTCCGTAGATTTTAAAAAGAGTACTATGATATATATATAATCATAAAGGTGTTTGCAAGCATCTCGCCAGATATATAAACAGCCAATCATAAGTGTTTCTTGTGAACATTTTCTGCTGCCTTCACAATTTGTCATTTCCGGCCCAAGAACACTTCGAAAAGAAACTTACGAGCGAGAACATTAAGCTATGAAACAGTCACTGAAAGTATCAAACAAACAATAAGTAACACCAATTAAGTTAACGCCGTTGCGAGTAGGTGAGACAATGGTTGTTTTTAAAACGTCGTAATGCGTCCTAAATGATGGGTTGAAAATTGGATGTCGCATTTTCGCGGCACCTGGCAAAGTCAGGTGTGGGTTGACAAAACACATTAAAACGAGAGATCGAATTGGCTTACTGAGCCGATTTTGCTAGTAAGCCAATTTGCATCTTTGCCCGACCTGGTGAACAACGTCAACAAATTGAACAATGTCAACACAGTGACCAGTTCAAAATGAACGTAATACTAACTAAGCAACGTAATATCTTGAGTATTACGTTCAATCTTGAACCAAAGGGTGAACGTTTTCCAGTCCAAGTTAGCTTCAGATGTTCTGACTGAGTCAGTGAGTGTTAATGTCGGCGCACATGATCCCGATGGTAATGGTTCCCGATTAATCCGATAAATCAGGTACAATCGGGACCATGTGCGCCTAACTTTGGAGCGGTTTTTGTCTGATCCGATTTAATCGGATGGATCAAACTGAGTTTGATTTCATCAGGAAAATCCCCTGGTTCATAACAATGGCAACGCGCATGTTTTGCTTGTCACATGACCCTCACATGACCAAAACCTCATTCAAAATGTCGGAATAGTTAGCGGCGACCGCTATTTAAAATTAAATCAAGAATTCTGATTGACATGGAACAACTGCTGGTAGACCTGTGGCTGTGGGCAGAAAATGAGTGCCTGTACATATAATAATCGCAACAAGAGGGCGCCAGCTGTGGAAAGGTCTATTACGCCAATTTACGGCTATTGCTCTTGACCTCAATATATTATTAATCTATTTATTTAGTTTATTATTAATAAATATTACTAGTCTTTAGAAATACATATTAATATAAATCACCATGACTAGCTATATGTATATGGGATGCAAAATTGACATTTAATAAATAATTGAGCTTAAGCGCAATAAGGAATCCCTTATTGCGCTTAAGCGCAATAAGGAAAAATCTAATTGCGCAAATTCCTTATTGCGCTTAAGCGCTATAAGAAATTTCCTTATTGCGCTTAAGCACAATAAGATTAAGCGCAATAAGAATATTCCTTATTGCGCTTAAGCGCAATAAGAGCTAATTGCGCTTAAGCGCAATAAGGAATATTCTTTATTGCGCTTAAGCGCAATAAGGAATATTACATAAACTCCCTATAATTCAAATGGTGTAGTCCATGGTGCAATGGGTGGAGTTTATTGGTCACATGGTGACTGTCCACGTGTAGGCCTATAATTCAGATTCCATAAATTAAAAATCTTAATGGCTGAGAATTGAAATGGATCAAGCTGATGTTGATCGTGTACTGACACAATTTCGAATATTATTCGAAATGCAGAACGATTTTTACATTATGATGATGGAGATAACAGTGAAGATCGAGATCGGGAATGCCATTCTGTATTATCGGAACTTGGACAGGCTTTACAGAATTTAGAACGAATAAAATCATATTATTCATTGATTAATTCTAACTTTTTCGGCATATTCTATTTTAGTATTTGGAATATCCCCTCTATTTCCATGATGAATGACATCATTGGAATCTCCGATTCATGTTGCTTATGAGATCGAAAATTAGTTTTGTGCAAAATGCTTAAAATGATATAAAGTTGCATTTTGCGACATTTATCTGCCATTTATTAACCCATACATGTGGACATTGAGGTCAGTACTAAAATAGAGTCTTCGCGTCACAATCGTAATGTGGCATTTAATTTTAAATCAGTTTTTTTTATTTTTATTATTATCAGATTATTGTATTCCACAACATTGTTTTCCACTACCAATACCAATGGGCCTACCAGCCACCGTACTTTGCTGTCTTCTAACTCATCTTCTGAAGAGTCTTCTAACTCGAGAGTCGACTCACTTGTCGACTTAGTTGGTGGACCCAACCATTCAAACAGAGCTCAGATCATACACGTCAGGTTTACAGACAATAACTGTCGACTGAAATTCTGGATCAGAAGCCATTTTGAAACAAAAATCAATATGCATCTCTCGAGTTCAAAGGTCAGCTCATTAACAGCTAACCAATCAATATCTATCCCTGTTAACAGGCAAATATAGGATAAATCTACTATTTGCAGAAGGGTGATCTCATGAGGGAGATATTAATTGCGCTTAAGCGCAATAAGGATGTAATTGCGCTTAAGCACAATAAGGAATGTGCTTATTTCTTATTGCGCTTAAGCGCAATAAGGAATTTCGTTATTGCGCTTAAGCGCAATTAGATTTTCCCTTATTGCGCTTAAGCGCAATAAGGGATTCCTTATTGCGCTTAAGCTCAATTATTTATTAAATGTCAATTTGGCATCCCATATATGTATAGTAACTGGCTAGATAGGCTGACCACACCAGTTGGCTATATACTACAGTGACCATAGCTGCATATGACCGCGGAGTGAAAATCCGACTCGTGTGCGCTGACCCCCTCCCCTTCTATATTGGTACTTCTAACCAACATATTCTTAACCAATTGCAATTGCTACCTAGCTGTGATCTTGTTTTAACATTGTTATTTTAGTATTTTTGCTGCTCCATTGTCAAAATTGCCTCACTAATTATCATCACATCTCCATGAAACCCTTAATTCATTAACTCTTTCAGTGCCAGGCTTATTTTGTAGGTTTAGTGCCGGGGAATCTTACGTTTGTCATGGGCATCACAATTATTACTATGAATACTTGGTGATAGTTTTGAGTTATAACATGACCCTAAGGACTTATCCAGTTTGTTTTTAAATTCGCTATAGCATGCTTAAGCATACCCAAAAAAAATTCAACCCAAAAAATAAAAATATATATTAAATTTTTTATTTTTTTTTAAACATATATTTTTTTTTTTAGGGCCGATCTCATCGGCCCTGGCACTCTACAGACTGTAAATTAGGGCCGATGAGATCGGCCCCTGGCATTGAAAGAGTTAACATGTAATCTTCAGTTTCTTGTCTCTGTATAAAATTTACAATTTGTCAAAAGTCACGCATGCCTATTTATCAAAACAATGATGATAAGCTACTGTAAGGATGTACTTTCTTAATAAAATGACAACACTTTACTGCTTTTTTTGTGGTTTCAAAATAAGACAAATTAGGCAAATCAGTGCTCGTTTATTATTGATACTAAAACTTTGCCGACTAGACCTATCTAAGTTTTTACGAAACTTATTTAAGTTTTTGCAGTTTACATGATTAGATCCATGCACATCTCCATTGATCACTTTTGACCAACTCGAAATTGTTGTGTGTGCTTGACTGTGCTTCTTTATATTTTTGTTTTAGTTTCGGTTTTCTCGATGATCCCATATTTTGTATTTTTTTAATTTGACAAAAATTTGGGAAATATGGCCAAAAATAATTAAGAAAATTGACCTCCTCAATTTCAGTATCACCTACCTAGGTCATTTTGTCCTAAACCATTTTGAAAGTTACAATCAGGTTTGGGAATGTACATGTATTAATATGTAGATGCGAGTTGGTAATGTACTTTTATTTTACTTATAATTAGTATTTAGTAAAGATGTTAAACGAGTCCCTGTGATTAGATTTCTTTACATCTTGACATAGATTAAAGGCATGGGTGGCGTTTGTTGCAGAAATGTTCATATTTGTTCAAATCGCCATTAACGGAAGGAATATTAAAATATATATAGTTTTGTTCATATGCATAACATAATCAGCGCGTAAATAGTATATTGTCGTCAAGACGTATAATGGTATACGTAAACGAGTACCTTTTCGTGTTACAGAAGTTTTGCTTCTGTTTACATAACACAGCGCAATTATATTGGTTAATCACACACAAATGATATAAACGCTCTTTATTATTTCCATATCAGGAAAACATTAACAAATAATGCTCTTTATGTTTACCATATCCGGATCTACACAAAAGCCAGGTTCTGTAACGTTTTTTTTGCTTTTGTTTACATAACAGAGGAAAAACATTTGACAATAACATACTGTTTATGCCATATTTCTGATTGGTATAAGAACAATGTCTGTCTATATTTTACTATTCTTCCTGTTTATGGTGGTTTTTGACGGAGGTGAATATTTGAACAGCATACCCACTGCCAACGTCGCCCGTATCTTTAATATCTAGGTGAGATGTCAAAATTATTTTAGTCATCATAAACATAGTTAACAGATTAACAGTCAATATGGTTGCATGATGTTTCCTATGGACTACTGATGTTGTCTCAGATTGACTTGATGTAGTCTCTTTTCTCTGCACTTTATAGATTTCAGACTGTGAAATAATAATTATGTGTAAAGGAAGTTAAAGTGATATGTAACACAGGTAGGGTGATCAAATAGAAATTGAGAATTATCTTTCTCAAAATATTTATTTTTTGAAATATTCTATCCAGATTTATAACACACACCGCTATTCTTATATATTAATTAAATGCATTGACTCTCGATGGTAAAATCGTTTGTGTTAGTTTATCGTCAGTAGTTGCGTCCCGAATCGAGAAGTAAATATTTACAATTGAGTGCAGTTCAGACAATGTTTTCTGTTTAGTGATACGGTCGATTTGTTTGAGTTTTTCCGTGATGTTAGTAGAATGCTATATTTCTCCAGTTGGCATATTGCCTGAGTACTAACTTATCAGTTTCATGGCCCATACAAGTGCTTTGAAGTGCATAATGTCTTTTAAGACACCAGTCGATAGAAGCTTCTATCATTTTTAATCAATTCATTTTCATTAAATTTAGTTCTACACATTGTAGGTCCCTGTATCATGATGACAGTGATCCATCATCCATGATCATTCAAAACAGTTTATAAGTAAAATATTTTTTCAGGGATACTAACATTAAAATGAAGAGAGATCTCATCTTTTAATATTGATCTTTTAATTTCTTGCAGCCTGGTGATAATCTGCCAGACATTGATCTGTATGAAAATGACCCAAATACCAAAGTGAACATTAGAGACCTGTTTAGAGGGAAGAAAGGCGTGCTGTTCTCTGTGATCGGTGCATTTACACCTGGCTGTAGTCAAGTGAGTAGACAGGGAGGTTGCTTTATCTCAGATCTCTATATTAAAATTTGAAACAAATAATGCTTAATACAGACAGAACACAACATGTATCTTATTTTTAGTCAAGTTTTTTCAAAAACTTGACTTGTATGCTTTGGCGATGTCGGTAGGTGGGCGGGCGTCTGGACGTCCGGTTGGTCACGAGACCGTTATTGCGATAACTCAAACGTCAACCGATTTTATTCATATGTTTGGTATATGGGTCTGTTGCACCAATATCTCGAACAAGTTCGAAAACCAGGTTTGTCCAATCTTTAATGCGAGAGTTATGGGTCTTAGTTTTTCTATTTTTAGTGATTTTGATAGTTCACGACCGTTAGCGAGATAACTCAAACAAACTTTGACCGTTTTCAATGATATTTGGTATATGAGTCTAGGATAACCTCTAGATGGGAGCTATCAAATTTTAACAATTTTCAATGAAAAACATGGCCGCCAGCAGCTATCTTGGATTTCACTCTTTGCATCACTAAATCAGTTAGCACACCCTACAGAGCATATCCCTCATCCGATCATCATCAAACTTCATATGGATCCTTGGGGTGACCTCGAGATCTCGATGGGTGCTTACCATTTTTTCTGAATTCTGTTAAAAAACGGCTGCCAGTGGCCATCTTGGACTTACTCTTTGTGTGACTAAAACCTTTAGCACACCTTACAGGTTACATTTCTCATCCAATCATCACCAACTTCATTTGGATCTTTGGGGTGACCTCTAGATGGGAGCCTCCGTTTTTAACCAAAACTCATTAAAAAAATCATGGCTGCCAATATTTCTTTTGTGACAGATCCGTTCTTTCCGGCAAAAAAAAATGACGAGCGCCATCTTCTGACACACACCCCTTATTTTAAATGACTGCTTGGGTACTTGTGATGTTTATTTTGAGTATACCATGAACGCCATGATTATAACAAATATATGAAGATGACAAAAATTTGTTTTCTTGAGTATCATACCAATCTTGTTTATTTGGGTAAATTTGACCTCTTGTCAAAAGATTACCATATTAGTTAGGGCTGTAACCATTCATCGTGAATTCAATATATCGTGATACACTTTCAAACCATATGCGTATCGTACCATGTCATGTGTGTCACAATACAGGATATCAAGTCATTTATAAGATGGGCATGTGTAAATGTGCAAAACCTGCAATTTTATCTCAAGTTTGCATATTTTTATGTGTATTTGACTCATCTAGCGGACTATTAACCCTTTACCCAACAAACTGGCCAAAACCGGCCAAATAAAGCTTCAACAGCCTAAAATATCTTCGGTCTGTCTCAATAGAACCATACAAATATGGATATCATTGGAACCGGCTCCTTGACCACATTGTGATAGTTACAGTTATGCCCTGTGCCAATGCATTCTCTTGTATATGCGAGTCGACCATAGGTCGCCTCGCATATATAAGAGAATGCATTGGCCTAAAAAAAATCTTTTTTTAACACTTTTTACCATTTTTAGCTCAACTTACTTTTGTAAGTTTGAGCTATTGCCATGGCTTGGCGTCCGTCGTCCGTGTGTCCGTCAACAATTTCCTTTGGCGCGGGCTACAGGTCGTACCTTTGGTCTGATCTTTATGAAATTTTGCATGAATGTTGACATTGACATGTTGATGGGAACGAGTCATTTTGGGGTCATTCGGCCAAAAAACATGGCCGCTGGTGGCCATCTTGGATTTCAAAATTCAATCCATTGGCGCGGGCTACAGGTCGTACTGTTCGTTTGATCATCATGAAATTTGTCATGGATGTTAATATTGACATGTAGATGGGAACGAGTGATTATGGGGTCGTTCAGCCAAAAAACATGGCCACCAGCAGCCATCTTGGATTTTACTCTTTGCATGTCTAAATTCTTTGGCGCGGGCTACAGGTTGTAGCTTTGGTCAGAAATTCATGAAATTTGTCATGGATGTTAACAATGACATGTAGATGGGAACGAGTTATTTTGGGGTCGTTCGGCCAAAAAACATGGCCACCAGCAGCCATCTTGGATTTTACTCTTTCAATGACTAAATCCTTTGGCGCAGGTTACAGGTCGTACCTTTGGTCTGACCTTTATGAAATTTGTCATGAATATTGATATTGACATGTATATGGGAACGAGTCATTTTGGGGTCGTTTGGCTAAAAAACATGTCCGCCAGCAGCCATATTGGATTTTACTCTTTGCATGAATAAATCCTTTGGTGCAGGCTACAGGTCGTAGCTTTGGTCGGAACTTCAAGAAATTTGTCAAGTATGTTAACAATGACATGTAGATGGGAAACGAGTCATTTTGGGGTCGTTCAGCCGAAAAACATGGTCGCCAGCAGCCATCTTGGATTTTACTCTTTGCATGACTAAATCCATTGGCACAGGTTACAGGTCATACCTTTGATCAGATCATTATGAGATTTGTAAAGGCTGTAGATGGGAACAAGTCATTTTGGGGTAATTCGGAAAAAAACATGGCTGCCGGTGGCCATTTTAGAATTTACTCTTTGCATCAATAAATCCTTTGGCACACCATAATCACCACATCCCTGATCCGATCATTATGAAACCTGTTATGAATGTTGATATTGACATGTACATCTAGTCTTACTTAGACATTTCAATTAGCACTTTTCCTATTCCTCCATTTACTGTCGACCATTAAATTATTCCCCTACCTAAGTTGAGCTACAGTGTCATTGACACTTTCATTTCTTACATTCATTAACAATTTTATAATTTTTAATGTGTTAAGCCAATGCATTCTCTTATATATGCGAGGCGACCTATGGTCGACTCGCATATATAAGAGAATGCATTGGCACAGGGCCCTTCTGTTGGGTAAAGGGTTAAACTGCATTTTAGTTTAAAATTAACTCTATATTCCTTTATAAACATGCTAGTTCTGATAATTTGGGTGGTATTCATTTGGGAACACTAATTTTGTTTATCGTGATGTATGTGTATGTATTGTTGATCATCATTGTTGTATCATGATACATATTGTATCATGAACAAGTGTATCATTGCAGGTCTAGTATTAATCTTCCATCATATGGACAATAATTGTTGTACGGTTCTAGCAGGCTAAATTTAATTTTTAATTTGTTTTCCCTGCTCTAATAAACCCCTCCCTACTCAAACTCTTTTATTGAATTCCCAGAGAAATATTTTTTTATTTTCAAACTGGATAATAATCAAATGAATAGAAGTAATAATACAAATTGTAGAAGGACTCCAAGTCTGAGTTTAGTGTGTCTGTCATTTGCAGAATGAGGTCCCAGACTGAACCAGAGGGTGAATTTAGTGACACTGTCCCGCAGTGGGCTAGCATCACTAAATTCACCCTCTGGGGACCTCATTCTGCTTAGGCCTTATCTTCTCTGGAAAGTTTCTTTATTATCAAATTTCTATAGAAACTTCTTTACTGGGGACGGCAGGAAGACAGCCTTTACAGGTTATGCCATCCCCAATAACTCATTGTCTGTATAAATTAATTGTGTAAAAATATATGTTATATTGAGTTATGAATAAATAATCATCGTCATAGTCATAGTCATAGATTCTATTTCTTTTTTAGTTTAGTTTCTCTGTATAGATGACACATTGCATAATCGAGGTTCCCAATGGGTGTACATCATAATATTCACCATTCGGGAACTTCAATCTGAGTCCATGTCTCCCATAGAAAATGAAGCCTAAGCAGAATGAGGTCCCCAGAGCGTGAATTTGGCGATGCTAGCCCACTATGCAGGATAGCGTCACTAAATTCATCCTCTGGGGACCTCAATCGCTCAAAAGCTCTTCAGAGCTTGTGTTTGTAATATGTTTATACCTCTGACTTTTAAATAAAATTTATCTTATCTTATCTCATTCTGCAAATGACAGGATTGCTCCTCAATGAGGGGAAACAAAAGATATTTCTAAATGTGGCTCCATTGGTACATTGTGTCTTCTCAGTTTGTATTAAGATGTATATTCACTATTTTCAGGTGAAGATAACTGATTTCAGGTGTGGTACTGACCGTTTACATAGAGGTACTGAGGGGTATGGCTACCACATTTGCCAATTGTGATTGATCACTTGGTAGCTGCCATACTGGCATGTGCATTGACTCTTGAGTATACTAATGAGTAAACGATTTCAATTATTTTTGCAGACACATCTTCCAGAATATAGAGATAACTACCAGAAATTCAAGGTTTGTTTATGCTGTAAATTATTCATTTATCAGGAGCTTTGGTATGAATATATACAGAGATCATCAATATTCCTGCTCTTACTGGCGCTGAAGTGGTCACTCTTACCCAAAAAAGTGCTCAAGGGTACACAAATTTGGAAAATGTGCTGAATGGTACACAGGTTTGGAATATTGTTGAAATGACATTGTTTAGTTTTTGTATCTACTGCAATTGTGATGATTTCTGCTAAAATTAATTGTGTCTGTTCCAACAAAAATTAGAATGAATTGATTACAAATTTCTGATTGGTGCCAGGCTATCAGTAATGTGATTGATGTAACTTTGTCAGTGCCGATAGCAAAACTTGTGTACCCTTCAGCACATTTTTAAAACCTGTGTACCCTTCAACACTTTTTTAGGAAGAGTGACCACTTCAGCCTTACTAGCGTAAATTTACAGTTGTTGCCAGTGTTAGTTTGCCAGTTTTTAAATAGATAAATCCTCAGTACTGTAATTATATGCAGTAAAACTTTAAAGGATATACAGTAATGCCCTAAATAATCGACTCCTTAACAACAGAATTATGGGTAATTTTTCAGGATTTAGTCGGAAATATGGCTTGTTGCCATTCATTGGAAAGCTTTCCAATGAATGGCAACAAGCCATATTTCCGACTAAATCCTGAAAAATTTCCCATAATTCTGCTGTTGTTAAGGAGTCGATTATTTAGGGCATTACTGTAAAACACATTTAATGCTTATTAAAATTACCAAATATTTATTGGAAAAACAAATACTCTTGTGTAGATATGATATTTGATGTGCAGTCCTGGCACCTGGCACTGATGTCGTTATCTCTAAAAAAAAGTGACTGCACATAACTAGGTACCTAAGGTTCAGATTTGATCATGCCACAGGTTTTGCATTCACTGACACTGGCTTTTTATGCAAATGTTCGAGCCCTAATTATTTCTTTATCAAGCTGTAGAGTTTTATGAGTTTCTTTCATGAATTGTTACATAAAATAGAAGCAATAATACATGCACCACCAAGAGAGGAAACACATTGGATTGAAGCGCACACATGTACCACCAAGATATACATACATTAAATTGAAGCACAAACTAAGAAACTAAAAATTGTTAACTTTAGCCTTGAACGTAAACCCCACTTTTTAACCCAGGATCCTTTGAACTTTCCTAATATGGTAATATGGTAATTTCCATGTACAAGACATAGTCAAAATAATTGACGAATAGTGGATTGGGAAGCGCGTGGCAAAAACAAAATGTTTATACAGGGCGTGAACTCAAGCCACTCACTGAATATACAATAAAATTAATGCACATCTGGGACTATTATGCATATAATATAACATTTATTTGATACATTTACCTGAAAACTGTACAAAAACATCTCAATGTTTAGCATTCTATTTTTTTAATTCTGGCTTATCTGCCATCCTTAACATTACCTCTCACTCAGCAGACAGTCAAATAATGGAAATCTGGTTACCTTATTCTACGAAGCAGAGAATGTAGAAACCAACAACAACATTTGAGTACAGTACCCTTTTGACTTCTCCATAACCTGCATAAATCAGTACCAGAAAATTGGTATGGGATGTTCGTGACAATGGTGACATTTATCAGTAAATTGTTTCTACCTTTCTGTGTAAATAAATGAGAACTCACTTGCCAAAACTTTTGCCAAATGAAAATATTTTTTTGCCAAAAATGAATTAATTTTGCATTTGGCAAGTGGCAGTGTGAAATGCTGATTATATTGAGGTTTGAATATAATAAGTGGGCCTTTAACCCTTTAAGTGCCAAGTCCGATTTTTGTATCAACCCACATTTCCTTGACCATTTTTCAAATTTATTGATTATAATAATGTGATACATTGATGGAAAGAGCTCTAAGTGCTCTTTCCATCAATGTATCACATTATTATATCAATAAATTTGAAAAATGATCAAGGAAATATGGGTTGGTACAAAAATCGGACTTGGCACTGAAAGGGTTAACATTCTTTCAGGATAATGGCTATGATCTGATTGGCTGTGTCGCAGTCAATGATGCATTTGTGATGGGAGCATGGGGTCGTTCACTGAATACTGAGGGGAAGGTATTTGTATATTATTAATATGAGTTATTATTCCTTCCAAAATAGTAGCTTTTCAGTTTAACTCTTCCATGACTGCCAGAGCTTCCTGAAATTTTGCGAAAACCCTGTGCCAATGCATTCTCTTATATATGTGAGTCTCCCATAGGTAGTCCAAGTTTTCTCGTACTAAAACCAGCTAAGATATTGAGCATCTCTATCCCAATATCTTAGCTGGTTTTAGTACGAGAAGACTTGGACTACCCATAGGGAGCCTCGCATATATAAGAGAATACATTGGCCTAACAAAAATTTACCATGACCTTGTAAACCAGTGTATTCTCTTATATATGTAAGGCTCCCTATGGAGCATATATAAGAGAAGCACTGGCACAGGATCTTTTATGCCACATGAGTGCAGCTCCCTTCATGAGAGGGTTAAATATACATGGTTGCTTGAAGCATCATATAGTAAATATGTACAGTAATGCCCTAAATAATCGACTCCTTAACCACAGCAGAATTATGGGTAAATTTTCACGATTTTAGTCGGAAATATGGCTGGTTGCCATTCATCTGAAAGCTCTCAGTGAGAGCTTTCCGATGAATGACAACAAGCCATATTTCCGACTAAATCCTGAAAAATTACCCATAATTCTGCTGTGGTTAAGGAATCGATTATTTAGGGCATTACTGTAATTGGAGAGAAGGGAATATAAAAACATACCATTGGTATAATTTAGAGGGGGACTAACAATTAAAGGATTACTTTTCAATTTTTTGGCATAGATATTTAGTACCATGGAAACCTCTGTACCTGCGAATATGAGGTATGTCTGACTTTTTTTATTGGAGTTATCATAATTTTCAACATAAATTTGTTTCGCAACTGCTTGTTTTCCAGTCAATTTTGGCACAGATAATTACCAATATATGAACCTATGCACCTGCAATTATGAGCTTAATCCAAGGGAGAGTTACCCCCCCCCCCCTTTTTTTGTCCCCCAAAATTTTCGGAGGACTATTGTAATCAGCCGCGTCCGTCTGTCAGTCATCCGGAGTTATAACTCCAGTAATGATCATCCGATTGATTGTAACTTGGTATGTAGGTGTCTCAACCAAGAACACAGTTACGCTGCAATTCTGGGTTTGATATGTTCTTTTATGGAGTTATTTCCCTTTTTTCAACTTAGAAAATTTCTCACTTTTTCGGTTTCCAGATGACATCTCAAGTTTGGATTCTTTAATTGCAAATACCATTTTTATATGGATCAGTCATATCAAGATACTGGTTGAGTTCGAATTTGAGTTTGATGATTTTTCCTAGAGTTATGGACTTTTTTCGACTTAGAAAATTCAATTTTTTCTTTGGTTTCCGGATGATAACTCAAGTTTGGACTGTTCGAATTTGAGTTTGATCCAATGATTTTTCCCAGAGTTATGGGCCTTTCGACTTTGAAAAACATTTTTTATAATTTTCTGTATGAGGGTATCCTCAAGGTGTAATCAACTCCTCCTACAGTTTTGATCGTAGATATTTGAAACTTCAGAGTATTGTTACCCACATATTGGAGATGTGCAACATGTATATAAATGACAGAAAAGATATTTTTTTACAGAGTTATTAACCCTTTTCGACTTACAAAATTTCAACATTTTTTTTAATTTCTTTAACAAAGCGGCATCGACTTGCCACGTTTTTGGGGGACACTGTGGTCGGCCGACCTTTTATTCAACTTGCACTCTGGTGGTGTACCCTTAGTCCCATTGGTACAGTCTAGTTTATTTTGACAACAATCTAAGTATAACAAAAACCCAAAGTCTGTCTGTCATAATTTTTTTATATCATTTCACCCAAATGTCCAATTTAGCCCAAATATTTACCACTTCCTGCAGTGTATCTTAGACAATATACTAAATTTCAAGCCGATTGGTCACAGAAAATCTGTGATCAAGCTTATTTCCCAAAGGTCGTAAATGTAAAGGTCCTAATTATGATTGCTTAGCAAGGATGCCTCTGTGAACAATGCCAGGACTTGTAACTGACCAAACACTTCAATAAAAAATGATAGATTTAATTAAGAAAATACACATGCCGGCAGCGTTAAGTCATTGCATAGCGAGGGGACTGAATTCTGTTTTGCAGCTTGGTGCATTGCAAGGGGTTAGAGGTGGGGGTTGTAGAGGAAATCCCTTTAATAATTTTTTTTCAATTCTGCCAACAGTTAAACATGTTCTATGAAGTCACAATTCTAAACAGATGGGTCAAGTGTTTTGCAGGAGGCAGGTTCAATGTTTCAAATATTTGTGAGTCAAGTATTGTTGATGTTGTTATGGAATAAATACATACAATTAAAGATGCATAATCCAAATTAACGCTCCCAAATGACTATTTCTTTGGCTTCGGGGTGAAAAATATTTGATCCGAGTCGAGGAACCCACCCATCAAAGCTCAGAGTGATCACATATCGATTTTTGAAATTTGTTTTTTCTCAAAATGTGTAATTGTTTATGGCCCAGAAACGAGTCGTCAAACCGATTGTCTCGGACAACATTGCGGATGAAGATGGATAACTCTAAAATCAAGTGGTAAAACGGCCAAATTTCATCATACAAAAGTGATAATACAGCCATTTTTCATTGACCAACATGTTGATAAATAACACGTTTTGGGAAATTTTATACCATAGTTGACAGCGGTTAGCATTATTTTCTTGTAATTAATCGATTCTGATAACAAAAGCATATTTTGAAGAAATGTTGTTGTTGTAACTTGATGATATGGGGACCGGCTGATTGGATTGAGTACCTTTAATTTTCCAATACTTTCAACTGTCATGTTTTACCAAAATCCGAGTAACTAACTTACTAGTACATGTACTAATAAATAGATTTGATAAAAAATGTTGCTGCAACTGGAGGTCTGGAACTCTGAATACATATTTATAGATACATAATCTGAACTAACTCTACTAAATTACTATTTCTTTGGCTTTGGGGGTAAAACATATTTGATTCGAGTCGAGGAACCTACCCATCAAGTTAGAGATATCAGATATCGATTTTTGAAATTTGTTATTTTTCACCACCTGGAATATTTGGCGGTCTTGCAAATATTCGATGAGCTGACCAACATACACTTGATACCAAATTGCATTGCACAAATTGGTGATATAAAACACCATATGAAAAATTTTATACTAGAGTTGACAGTGGTTAGGCCAAAAAAAAAAGTTTTGGTTCTAAGGCCCCGCCACATTGAATAAAAAGGGCCGCATAATGCGGCCCTTTTTATTGCAATGACTGATGTTATGACAAAAAAACTTGATACCAAAAAAGAAAACTTTTGAATTTTAATTTTTTTTTAATTTTATTTTTATTTATTTCATAAACATGTCCATAGTAGATATGTGTTGAGTATTAGTGTGCATTGAACTCTAACATGTAATGTGTTAAAAAGTGACTTGCAGGCTTACAACATGAAGTTGATGACTACAATTAAGAAAATGATTAGCTGATCCTCATGCTCTTCTTACAATTACCGGTAGTAATTGTGATCTAACTTACACTAATTGTAACTCCATACAATTGAAAGGCACAGGATTAATTCAGGTTCACATATTAGAATGGGGAGGTATCAGTTTTTAGAAAACAATAACAATAGTGAAGGTCATGGGCATTGTATAATGTTAGGTAATCCCAGTCATAGACTGGTAGTACAATGTCATTTTTATGTAAGATTAAATGAGTTTATATGCATAAACGTCCCCTCTACATTTCTGGTTATTACTAGACAGAGGAAGGTATCTTTGTCCATGCTTACTATGTGCTGAAAAAAATAAAAAATAAAAATAAAACCCTCCCTCCCTCATTGATTTGAAAAAACAATTGCCCGAGAACCAAAACTCTTTTTTTTTTTGGCCTTTATAGCATTATTTTTTTGTAATTCATTGATTCTGATAACAAAAGCGTCTTTTGAATAAATGTTGTTGTTGTTGCTGGAATCTAATCAAATCATATTGTTTACCTTTAAAATATGACAGTGTAAATAATCATGGATTAAAATTATGCATTGAAGGTTATGATGCTAGCTGATCCACACAGTCACCTTGCCAAAGCTTTGAAAATGGAGCTCAACTGTGCAGATATAATGGGAACCAACAGAAGCAGAAGGTGAAATAGATTTTAGTTTATACAGTAATGCCCTAAATAATCAACTCCTTAACCACAACAGAATTATGTGTAATTTTTCATGATTTAGTCGGAAATATGGCTTGTTGCCATTCATCGGAAAGCTCTCAGTGAGTCAGTTTTAAGGTTTTCCCATTCTTGAAATTTTTCAATTAGAAAATTGCCATAACCTCAACGGCCCAGCACATGACTTCATTAGGCAGTGAAGAGGTTAATCAAGTATTCAATTTGTGACAACCTTGTTGATGTTATCAATTTGGTGATGTTTACTTCCCCTTCAATCATGATGTACAGATGAAATTTTACAGAATACGCTTTATATTTTTCCACATTGTGTTCTTAGTGGCTAATATTTGGCATATGATATTTATTTTGTCTGTTATATGCTCTATTAATACCGTATGACATTTTATGAAGGACAGTAAGTGCAAAATATAACTTTAATTTATGGCTATACTTTTTGTATTTTTTCCACACATTGTAACTATCATAGACGTTCTGATTTTTGTTCACAGATACTCACTAGTCATAGAAGACATGGTTGTGCAAAGTGTTAACCAGGATCCGGATCACACAGGATTGGCTTGTCTTCTCTGTATACAGAACCTCGGAGGAAAACCGAGCTGATGATAATCAAGAAAGAATTCCCATTAACTGTGATTGTGATTTCACAAGTCCACATTGTTCTTCCAGGACAGGTTGATGCTTTAAGGAATATAATTCAAATGTGATGAACTTGTTACTATGAAGTTAAGACAGAAACACAGTTTTAGTTTATTGAATTCATAGAATTCATAGATACAGTAATGCCCTAAATAATTGACTCCTTAAAAACCATACTAAAAGGTCAAAAATCGAAAATGAAATTTCAAAATCGCACATCAGTAATATCACCTAAAATCATATGTGCTTCTTGAAGTGTCAAAATGTTACATATTATGGTATTTGCCAGAATATGTGCACGTATTTATGTAGATTATTTTGCAGAATAAAACCATACCATACCATACCAGTGCTACAACTAATGATTTCTTGTGTTTTATTACCAAGAAATAAATCTTAGGCGACTTGAGTTCCACCATTGCTGGTAGTATATATTTTATTGAATAAATATGCAGCACAAAGTAATCCATTCCTTTTGATCATTATCTGTATTTTAGAGTTAATGTCTTCATTGAAAATGACAACATAGTCACCTGTTACAGCTTTACACCCAAGGATTTCAGCACACCATATATCGTCACTGGGGAATTATTGATAATGAAAATAACGAAGTCTATCTATTTTTTTCACTTTCTTCATTGTGATGATGGTTTTACAAGCTTTGTATTATTTTTCAGCTTTACCAACACCGTCCGTATCTTTAACCCTTTACCCAACAGAAGGGCCCTGTGCCAATGCATTCTCTTATATATGCGAGTCGACCATAGGTCGCCTCGCATATATAAGAGAATGCATTGGCTTAAAACATTAAAAATTATAAAATTGTTAAAGAATGTAAGAAAAAATGGTAAAAAGTGTTAAAAAAAGATTTTTTTTAGGCCAATGCATTCTCTTATATATGCGAGGCGACCTATGGTCGACTCGCATATATAAGAGAATGTATTGGCACAGGGCATAACTGTAACCATCACAATGTGGTCAAGGAGCCGGTTCCAATGATATCCATATTTGTATGGTTCTATTGAGACAGACCGAAGATATTTTAGGCTGTTGAAGCTTTATTTGTGCGGTTTTGGCCGGTTTGTTGGGTAAAGGGTTAAACCTTTCGTTACTAAATATTCATGGACAAATAGTTAATCCTCAGGATATGTTCAGATAACAAGTTAAACACATTTTGTTGAACTTATTATCTTAACATTTCCCTCCAATTTATAGGACTATACATATACTTATGTACTTGACTATTTGTGTCATGAGTTGTCTTCTTATTTTTCCTGAAACCCCTCCAGATGAATAATAGAACATTCCAATGTATACTGTGGGAAAATCCATTTACGATGGAAAGGGTTAATTACCGAGATTTGTGCTTGATTTGGAATCATATATAAGTATTGATTTTGCCATGTGCCTTATTTTGCCACTCAGTTTGATCACTATGTACATTCCGAATAAGTGTAATGTCAACTAGTTATTCATTTTGCTTTATGAGGCCCCCACCCCCCTTTTTGTACGCCGTATTCCATGCCCTGTTATGAGGTACGCCGTATTCCGGTCCCTTTGCTAGGAGGTATTCGGTATTCCAAAAAATACCGGTATTCGTACGCCGACCTTCCAAAAAATGATCATAATAATATATATGCGATTTTTGTCACAATAAATTCACGGTTTGACATACAGATCGTCGATCATCGTCATTTTAGATAATTTTAGACGTGGACACTGTGGGATGACCGGCGTTCGTACGTCAATTGAGAATTTATCCGGAAAATAAATATGGCTGTTAACTGGTATTCCGTATTCCACCCTCTGTGTTAAGTGGTATTCCGTATTCCAGGGGGGTGTGGGGTGGGGGTCTCCTTTATTGTACTCAAATGACACAAAATCTTCCAACCAATATACATGTACTCTAATTCAAATTAAACTTTTACCTAGTATTCACATTAAAGATGCAATATCCTAATTAACGCTTGCTCGCAAATTACTATTTCCTTGGCTTCGGGGGTCAAAAATATTTCATTCGGGTCAACACTAAAATCATTTGGCTTTTTGGTATCAGATATTTGACAAACCGGCAAAATATCGTTGAACAAAATGTTAATAAATAACAGGTTTTTGGCAATTTTATACTATAGTTGACTGTGGTTAGCATTATTTTTGGGCAATTACTCAATTCTGATAACTGAAGCAGCATTTAAAAAAATGTTGTTTTTGTTGGAATCTGATGATATGGGGACCTCTTATATATGCGAGGCTCCCTATGGGACTCGCATATACAAGGGTATGCATTGGCACAGGGTTTTCGCAAAATTTCAGGAAGCTCTAGTTATGGAGGGTTAAGGATGGTGGATATGTGTGTTAATGTTTCTCTGCTCTTATGAATCTTGCACCTGTAAAACTACAGCATGCATTAGATTCTGCATTGCTCAACAACTGAGGTACAGTAATGTCCAAAATAATTGACTCCTTAACTACAGCAGAATTATGGGTAATTTTTCAGGATATAGTCAGAATGGCTTGTTGCCATTCATCGGAAAGCTGTCAGTGAGAGCTTTCCGATGAATGGCAACAAGCCATCTTTCAGACTAAACCCTGAAAAATTACCCATAATCTGCTGTGATTAAGGTCAATTATTTAGGGCATTACTGTTATGACGTAAATGTTCAAAAAGAACATAGGGACACATTAGATTAAGTGCTATATACAACAACTATACATTGTTAACCCTTTCATGACAGGAGCTGCACTGATGCGGCATTCAAGATATTGTGCCAGTACATTCTCTTATATATGCAAGTCTCCATAGAGAGCCTCGCATATATGCATATATAAGAGAATGCATTGGCACAGGGTTTTCCAAAAATAATCAGGAAGCTCCAGTCATGGAAGAGTTAATTATCATATTATATGCTTGAGTTAATTTATTTCTTCTCTCAGTGGAGCAGAAAGCGTTTTCTTTGTAGGTTTTGCTGAGTTATCTACCCTGGATAATGTGCTAACCCATGAGATAACTGTATATGCATAAGATAACCGTATTCGCCATAGTTACTATATGTTCTGTTTAAGTATGACAAAAAGAGAGGAATATACAAATCTTCTATAACTGTATCATTGAACCTATTAATAGGAACTATTAAATAAAATGCAGGTAGAAAGGGGCAGATGGTTATCTCATAGGTTTATCACTTTTCAAATAACTCTGCAAAGCCTATGAAGACAACACATACTGCCTGGGTGGACTAATCAGTCTCTTTGACAACTGTGTATTTAACATCTGCCAATAATTAATTGGAAAATTAATAACCAGAAATACTCATCCCTGGATTCCTATAACTGCTCTATTTTAGGGCCTATCTTGTCTCCCGGCCACTAAATTATTTAATCAGATGTCTACAGATGACAATTTATTGTGGAAAATTCAAACTATTTTTATCAATTTTAATAAATTGATTTAAACTTTTTGCTTGACAATTGATTCAAAGTTAATTGAAGATTTTTATGATTTATTATCTTGATTTTCTTAAAAGAAGATAATTTAATGTTGTGGTATTACAGGTTTGGGTGTCGCTGTCTTACTGAAATAGATTTGTCAGGCTTTAATTGCTATTCATATTTGTATTATGAGTTATTAAAGATAATGAATAACTTTCATAATTCCATAGTTGAATAATTTATTCCTGTCAAACCAGGTCAAACCTCATTGTCCCCCGAAAAATTTATTTTTGGGGGACTATTGTAATCAGCCGTGTCTGTGCGTCCCGTCCGTGCATCCGTCCTGAGTTATAACTCCAGTGATGATCATCCGAACACAGGTGCTCTGCAATTCTGGGTTTGATCTGATGTTCTTTTATGGAGTTATTCCCTTTTTTAAACTTTTATTTTACTTCGAAAATTTCTCACTTTTTCGGTTTCCGGATGATATCTCAAGTTTGGATCCTTTATTGCAAATACCGTTTTTATGTGGATCAGTCATATCAAGATACAGTTGAGTTCGAATTTGAGTTTGATCCGATTATTTTTCCTTGAGTTATGGACTTTTTTCGACTTAGAAAATTCATTTTACTTCTTTTTTCTTTGGTTTCCGGATGATAACTCAAGTTTGGACTGTTCAATTGAAAATTCCGTTTTTTTGTGAGTCATTGATATCAAAATACAGGTCAAGATCGAACTTGAGTTCGATCCTATGATTTTTCTCAGCATGGGCTTTTCGACTTTGATCCAATAATTTTTCCCAGAGTTATGGGCCTTTCGACTTTGAAAAACATTTTTTATAATTTTCTGTATGAGGGTACCTTCATGGTGTTATCAACTCCTCCTACAGTTTTGATCGTAGATATTTGAAACTTCAGAGTATTGTTACCCACATATTGGAGATGTGCAACATGTATATAGATAACGGAAAAATTATTTCTTTACGGAATTATTAACCCATTCGACTTAGAACATTTCAACATTCTTTTTAATTTCTTTAACAAAGCGGCGTCGACTTGCCATGTTTTCGGGGGACACTGTGGTCGGCTGACCTTTTATTATATTTGCATCTCTTTGGTCAAGTCTTGTTACTACCTTCCAGATATTTGGTCAAAGATGCAACCTGGAAATGATCAGAATATGAAACAAACATTGATGACTTTATTAAAAAACTGTACAATGAATTACCATTCAAAATTTTGAATACTGACAACCAAAATGTTATTGATATCGTAATTAAAGTGGCAGTGCACAAGCCATTTGCAACATTTAGGTCATGGAACATCAAATGTCGCCTATCAGCAGTCGGGATGGGTCCATTACTTTGCAAAAATAATGCTTACAATTGCCATTAAGGGGTTTCAAAGCCTGAGCTAAGTCAAGAGGTTGAATGTTTAGATGGACCTACACAGAAAACTACTTAATTGTTACGCTATAGTACACCACATGAAGGAATCTATGGTGTATGAAGATCACATCAATCATATTTTATAACAATAAAAATGTAAAAAAAAGGACTTTAATACAGTATTTAGAAATACATAAAAAGAATGTCCTCAGCCCCTAGAGATGTATTCGATAATTTTCATAGCCCATGTGTAGTGACACATTGCTACAAAATAAATTAACCTGAAATCACCTGATTTTAACACTGGAATTGTTTCACGCCTTTTATTAGCTCACCTGAGACAAAGTCTCCGGTGGAGCTATAGTCATCACTCCTCGTCCATCCGTCCATCCATCAAGAATCATCTTCTCCTCCAGAACCGTAAGACCGAATGGGTTCTTATTCGGTGTGGATGTTCCCTAGGTGATTCACATTCAGATTTATTCAAATAAGGTCACCCGGTCAAATAGTTGCGAAGCTAGGACATTAACTCTTTCATTCTTAAAACAACTACTTATCAAATTTCATTGGGCCGAATGGTTTCATATTTGGTACAAAGGGTCCTTGGGGGGGGGGGACTGCAGTTCAGATTTGTTCAAATGAGGTCACTGGGTCGAATGTGGACGGAGTCAGTGCCATAACTAAAATTATGTTTTTTTGAATTTTCAGGGCGACCTTGCTCAATTTAAAAACATGTTATGAAATTTGAAAAAAATCACACCATTATAACATCTGCAGAGTTATGAAACATTAATCTTTAATGAAATTACGGAAACATTCCATTACCCAACCCCCTCCCACATGGCCCAGAACCACCCACCCTGCTCTCAACCAACATCCCTTCCAACCCATATCATCTCCCAACTTCCAACTTTAATACCTCTTCTCACCAGAAGCAGATCTGCAGAGAGACACAGGTCATTAATTTAAATTAGAATAATAGGTGTCATCTGGCAGTCTTGTGTAAACAACACTACTAGCACTGGTGTTTGTTTTCATTAACAAACTGATGTTCCCAAGTCTGAATTTAGTGCATCTGTCATTTGCAGAATGAGGTCCCCAGAGGGTGAATTTAGTGTTGCTACACTGTACAGCAGGCTAGCATCACCAAATACACCATACATGGACCTCATTCTGCTTAGGTCTCATCTTCTGGGAAGTATCTTAAGCCCCCTAATAATCCTCAGTTCATTGAGGGTATGGGGTATACTGTAGATCAAATTGAAATTTTGTTTTGGTTACTTTTGACTTATTCCTTTCTGTTCAGTTTTTATGCCCCCCTAATTTGCAGAAGGTAAATTGTATAATTGAGGTGCTCAATGGATGTGCATCACCAACTTCAACTGTAGAACTTCAATCTGTTCCTAGGTTTCCCATGGATGTTGAGGCCTAATCAGACTGAGGGTGAATTCGGTGATTCTAGCCCGCCTTGCCGAATAGTGTCATTAAATTCACCTTTTGGGGACCTCATTGTGCAAATGTCAGACACACTAAATTCAGACTTGGCTGTTTCATATTATTTTCTTAACCACCACTTATCCAGGTGAAATCATACCCTGATTTTTGGAAGAAAATTTTGGGGTATATTGGATTGAATTTGTCTTCTCTCTGTCAAGCGGTCCTTCGATCCGTCTGTCTGTTGGAATGTCTATCCATCTGTCTTATCAACAATTGTTTTCTTCTCCATATTAAAGACCGAATGTGTTTATATATTTCAGTGTGCATGTTCCTAGGTGACTCACAATCAGATTTGTTCAAATAGGTTCATCAGATCAAATTAGCGCGAAGCCAGGGCCATAACTCTTTCCCTCCATAGTAATTCTTAAAACAATTTCTTCTCAAGAACCATTGGGCCTATATAGCTTATATTTGGTATGGAGGGGCCTTGGTGACCAGGGTTCAGATTTGTTCAAATGGGGTCATTTTTAGGAAATGAGGTCCCCAGAGGGTGAATTTGGTGATGCTAGTCCACCTTGCGGAATAATGTCATTAAATTCACCTTTTTGGGGACCTCATTCTGCAAAGGACAGACACACTAATTACAGACTTGGCTGTTCCAATATTATTTTCTTAACCACCACTTATCCAGGTGAAATCATACCCTGATATTTCAAAGAAAAATTGGGGGATATGTTAGATATTGGGGGGTATATCGATATTACTAGATGAATGAATCTCATAGATGGGGATTCACATTTGTTCTAATAGGGTACTGTTTGGTACTGGTATAATAATATTGATTTCTAGGCAGCCTGGGTGGGGGCAATGTTTGAGGCAATGGGGAGGGAGTGTAGAGGGGTGGAGTTTTGACCCCCAGAGTCTTCAGAGTCCCAGTCTTTGACTGTCTTGTTTCTATCAATAGTCGATAATAATAGTGAAGACTAAATGGTATGGTAGGATGGCACACATATTTAGTGACTTGTAAAATAGATATAGTGGAACATGATTGGAGTGAACAAGGAATATGTTTGTGATGGTATTCCTAATAAAAAAGTTAGTTAAAAAACTAAAAACAAAATTTAAAAGTATGGGATAAGTGGGGGTGGGTTACTTTTTTTTGGCAAGCATGTAGGGGGTGTTGTGTACGTTGATGTTAGAATTTATTTTTCGGGCCCTCGTGTCTACAAATTATTTCTAGACCCCCTACATACAATTATTGTTATATAACAGCATGGGTCATGTTCGCAAGTGACATTGTTTTTTTGAGGCACCCATCTCCCATGATTATGTCAGGGAAATGACATATACATATGTCAGTGGCATAAGATAAATTGGGGCTTGCAGTGAACGTGAAAAACTCACAGCAAGGTTTGCTTTGTAGTGCTTATTATTCAGTTTTAAATGGTATTTCTGCTGTCGGTGCCATATATGTGCGGTCAGACCACAGTACATGATTGATGCCTTATTTGTCATGCATCCTTGTTTATTCTCGTTGTATCCTGCACACACATATAGGACATGCACTCTAAAAAAAAGGTTTTATCCAGATATGCGATATTGTCGAACAGAGAGGCTTCAAATCTGTGTAGACAACACAGTTCAACACTATAGGTCTAATTGGTATAAGTGGTTCACACTGATATTGTGCTCTTATGTGACAAATTTACATGAGCTTTGCATTATTAATTAAAGCAATTTCCCTAATTAAAAACATTTAAATGGATTTTAGCTCACCTGAGACGAAGTCTCTGGTAGAGCTATAGTCATCACTTCTCGTCTGTCGTCCGTCCATCCATCCATCCGTCCGTCCATCCGTCCGTCAACAATTCTTTAAACATCTTCTCCTCTGGAACCATAAGACCGAATGAGTTCATATTTGGTGTGGATGTTCCCTAGATGACTCACATTCAGATTTGTTCAAATGAGGTCACTGGGTCAAATAGTTGCGAAGCCAGGGCCATAACTCTCCCTCCATAGTAATTCTTTTAAACATCTTCTCAAATACCATCAGGCCAAATGGGTTCATATTTGGTATGAAGGATCCTTGGGTGACTGGGGTTCAGATTTGTTCAAATGAGGTCACTGGATCATATGTGGGTGGGCGTGGGACTCAACTCTTAAAAAAAAAGGATTGAACTAAAAAAAAATTTAGATTGAACTCCTTGTTCAATTTAACAAAAACAAAAACAAAACAAAACAAAAAAAAACCCAAAAAATGGATTTTGTTCAAATATTTTTTTTTATTTTAATTGAGATTAATTTCTTGCTCAATTTAAAAAAAAAACAACACCATTATAACATCCACCAGGATGACTCAACCAAATTTGGTTTAAATCAGTCTAAAATCAAGAACATACAAACAGCAGAAACTCAGAGCTCTATGAGATGAGGAAGGTGCCTGCAATCACAGAATGTTTACTTAACACCATATAGAAGTCACATTGATTATAAAGTAATAAATGAAATGGCAGTGTTAAAAAAATCTGTTTGGAATGACAGCTTTGATTAATAGCCTAAATTTCTCTGCCTGTTAGAGAGTTTGTATATAAATGACCGATGGCTTATGATAACAAACTGCACTCCCAAGGCCAAGTGTGAATGATGAATCTGACAGTTAGGCCAGTAAAACTAAATACCTGTTTTCTCAGGCGATTACATATGGGAAACTGGATGAGAAGATGAGAAAGAAGGAGGCATTTTTCTTAGCTTACCTGAGATGAAGAATTGAGACATATTTTGTGTGGATGGTCCCTAGGTGGCTGGGATTCAGTTCTGTTCAAATGGGGGTCACATGGTCAAAAAAGTGGTACAGCTAGGGACCTAACTCTTTCCATCCATAGTAATTCTTAAAACATCTCAAGAATCTAGGGATCTAACTCTTTCCATCCATAGTAATTCTTAAAACATCCTCTCAAGAATCATCGGGGCTACTTAGCTTATAATTGGTATGGAAGGTTCTTGGGTGACAGGGATACAGATATGTTAAAATGAGGTCACCTGGTCAAATAAGGGAGCCGGGGACGTAACGTGTCCATCCATTGTAATTCTTAAAATGTATTCCTATCAAGAATCATCAGGCCTATTCAGCTTATATTTGGTATGGGTGACTAGGATTCAGATTTGATTCAGAATTGGTCAGAGCCACGGACATAATTCTTTCCCTCATCAGTTATTTTTAAAACATCTTCTCAAGAACCATTTGGCATAATTGGTATACATTTTGGTATAGAGAGTCCTTGGGTGAGTCTGTGACTGGGTTCAGATTTGTTGAAATGGGTTCACCAGGTCAAATAGGGGTGCGACCAGGGACATAACTCTTCCCCCAAAGTAATTCTTAAAATGGCGCTCCTCAAGAGCCATCAGTCCTATTTAGCCTATATGTAGTAACCAGTATGGAGGGTCCTTGTGTTACTTGAGACTGGGTTACAGATTTGTTAAAATGGGTTCGACCAATCAAAGAAATGGCATTTGGTGTATATGGCCTATGGAGAGTTGGGATCAAAATTTGTTTGAATGGGGTCCACCATTAAAAAAGGGGAGCATGTCAGATTGTAACTTTGCCACAGTTACGAAAGCTTGAGGTATCAGTTGTAAAATTCCAACATGTGCAAAGGAATTTTACGAACTTGGGAGTGTGTTTGCTTCAGTTGAGAGGGAGCAGACTATGGACTATGTGCGGTGGGGGGATCTGGACCATATTTCAAGGTGGACACCCCACTGCTCAACGGAGACCCTCTAGGCTATGTCACTCTTTAGGACTACTTGTTTTTAAGTGAATTTGACAAGTACTAACTCTTATGGTCTTCCAAGTCCCAGTATCCCTAGTCTTTACAGTCTGGTGAGCATCTCCACAGTCATTGACTGTCTTGTTCAGTTCCATTATGGTTTTAAAGTGGCCGGCAGAGTTAATTAACATCTCAACTCATCTAAGTGCCCCCGACTAAACCGAGGACAACTTACTTGAATATAGGCCCAAGAGCTGTTTAGGTGCCGTATACTCACTCCGGACCATGATCTACCGTATTAAAACAATTGAAACTATACACAGCTCAACATTGGGGGGGGGGTTAGTAAAAAATTTGCAGGAAGGTATGCCGTTTTTTTTTGCATCTGGCATTTTCGGGTACCCACCACACCCCAAACCTGCAAAAACATTTTTTTTACTCCCAATTTGTTTTACACCCACCCCCCCAATTTAACTAATTTTGGTCTAAACCACAAAAAAACCCCTACTGATATGACTATGTCACTATGCCAGAATTTAGGTGTTGTGAGATCAACAGATTATTTGAGTTGATAGCCATGCAAATATTTCATAGATTATCTTGATGCACTGATGAACGTTATTTTCTATGATCTAGGTTTAAAAGTCTTAATTACATGAGGACAAGTTTAGTTATTTTACTAACTGGAATTCGTAGGTTCTGAATTTTATTTAAATCTAAAATATTGACATGATAGCAACGGAAAAAGTGTTCGTCTATTCTGATACCACTCTGATGGATGACATTGTGCTACTTGCAATTCGCCGCTACTCGCACATCATCTCCCGGAAATTACCGAACCTTGGCGATTCAACTTCGGAATTCTCAGAAGAAGGTTACCAGGTCGGTCATTTTGAGCGGTATACGTGCAATTTCAAGGTGTTAAAAACTGTGGAAAATGGCTCAAATATTGAGTGGCAAGCAAGTTTCTGAGTAAGTACCAGTTAGGAGTATATATTATATATATAGAATCCAATGTTTATTGACGTAGCGCGATTTATGAGCCGTCAATCGGGCTTAGTACCAATGGAAAAATTTCCCGCATGCGCTTGTCCGCGGAGTCGGAGACGGACGCCTTTATTGCTTTAAACAATTTTAAGGGGTCGTCATTACACATATTTTGAATGGTGATATCCGTGCAAAACAGTACTCTAACGCAAGAGTTAGATGGTCACCTAACTGGAAGAACACAAGCATACATACAGTATGCAGCCGTGACTATTATAGCCCAGAGGTTCTTCATAATCACATGTTTGGGGGGGGGGGGGGGGGTAGGGTAGGGGTGTCCACATTGGAGTTGGAAATTTTCAACTGCACCCTTGATGTAGATTTGTCATATATATTTATTTATTAACATATAATGTTTCACAAGAATTGTGATAAGGCCTAAAAAAAAAATACCTGTGTTTGGGGTCGCCTGACCGAGTCTAAATAAAACGTGCGACTCAAAACTGTTTTCCGTGTCCCCCGCGTGCTATTTTTTGCGCGTGCATGTCCAGCAGGTAAATAATAAACATGGCGTCCACGACAGAATGATACTTGTCCGTGTGGACGTTAATAAATGTCCACACCAAAGTGTTTCAGGTAACCCGCTCGCTGGACCGCCCGCCGTAAACTTTTCATTTGCAAAATTAATTTTTCACAACTTTCAGTCTGAAAATTACCAATCTCATTCTCCCAACTTGACTTTATTCTTCCAGTTTCTATTAGTTTAAGTTGCTGACTTTAATTCAGTGAGTCGTTAGTCCAATTAACTTGCAAAATCTCACTCACAAAACACACCTAACTGGGGTTAGTGGCCAACTGACATCCAGAAACGGGATGCCTCGAAAATAGGCAACTTTAACCGAATATAAAACGAAGTCAATTAGACTTATGGGCCATGCATGGGCATGGGATATGTTTATTAACCCAATTGATATGTGTAGGATGTTGGTTAATAGAAATTAAATGACTTTGAACATATATGACAAGTGATTGTTTCCATAGAAATTCTCAATAAATCTGCAGTTAAATGTCAGTCTTAAATTATTAATATTCACAGTTCAAGGCTTACAGCTACATGTAAAATGATATACATGTATAAACCATAACTCATCTAAATGGAACCAAGTGGTGTTTCCGACTTTTCAATGGCTTTTGTTTACTGAAATTAACGTTAAAATGTTTCACCAAATATTAGAGACATGAGTCTCATCATAAAGATACTCACCTGACGACAACTGAATATAATGGACAAACAATGGAAAGACATAGTCAACATCGTATAATTTGACTGGTAAGTTACTTAACTTACTAGTATATCGCTTTTATAGCCTTCATATAAAAAAAAAGAAGATGATAATTCCTACCTACCCAATTTTTTTCAGGTCAAGTTACCCCAAACACAGGTATTATTTTTTTGGCCTAATTACCTGTAAAGGTTATAAAAAGACAGTTCATACATTAGATATTTTTATATCATCTTGTCCTTGCTGAGGCACAATCCTATGGGAGGCCAATTGCGTTTAAGCGCAATTATAAGCGTAATGAATTGCAGAAATTAAATACTCAAAAATAAATATATTGGAAAATATTATTATTTACCTAGTGCACCCTCCAGTTGAATGTTATGACTGCATGTTCGATGGTGTACTGTACCTACTTTGGTTCATGGACAACTGAGCACTTCATATGTGGATAACGTTTAATCACTTAACCTCCACCTTAATTTTAATCACTTAGCCTCCACCTTAAGTTTAATCTTGGTTGGATTCTGACTGTATTTAAAAGTATCAAATATCATAGTACAGCCAAGATTGGGTTACATTGTCTTCAGTTTCATGTATCTGAATAGCTGATGTTTGGTTTACAGTATTTGTTATGTATGAATGATTTTGTTTTCTTTGCTGAAGCTGTGTTATTGCGCTTCTGATATATATATAGTGACACACTAGTACAGGCTTTGTCCACTAGGTTGTTGTATTGCCGGCATTATCCGACCCTAATTGCATCTAGGAAAAGGGGTCTATGCTCCTGCTTTTGAACTCTCAAAAAAATCAACAACTGAAAAATATAATATTGCCATTGTAACAACTGTCAGTAAAAGATGAAAACCAATTTGTTGAGTCATATGTTCTGTACTGACACATTACAGAACACATTTAATATAGCCAATCACTTGCAATTGTTAAAATTTAAATTGAATTTTGAGGATCCTCCCCCAACAACTCTAACCAATTTAAAAAGTGGGTTTGCCTTTGTCGGCAGTATATCAGCATATGTTCAAATTAGTTGAGGTAATAGAACACTGAATTTATTAGCTTGGGAGATACATATACATGAGATACTGTAGGTTGATATGTACAGTAAAGCAATGTTATTACATAGCGCTAAAATCTATTCTTTGAATTAAGTTGTCACTTAAGTTGTGGCCAATTTGTAAGGCTAGTATGAGAAAAGTGTTCACATTATTGTGTATGTTACATTTATTTTATACTGGTCGCTTGCAAAGACTGCAACTTAATTTTAATTAAAACTTAATTATGGGAGTACAATGGACCATTTAGCATTGTATATTGTATATATTTGACTAATTTGAGATACCGAACGCCTTGGTATTGTCATGGCAATGCTGCATCCGATGGTTTGGTATTTCGGTTTATACCATCCATTTCTATTTTTAGTCGAGTTTTTTCAAAAACTCTTATGGTCTGACGAGGGACGGTTGGCGGTCGGGCTGGCGGACCTAAAGAATGCCTTATAACTTTGACGTTTGTGAACGGATTCCAAAAAAATTTGGTATGGCAGTTGCTCCCAATGACTATTTACTGCCTGTAGAAAATGGGTCACATCCGAACTTTTTTACAAGAGTTATCCATCTTAGATGGTTTTTAGTTAAGTTTTTCACCGTTAGCGCGATAACTCACGCAAATATTCAGGTTTGTCCGAATTTTTTCCGCAGAGTTATGGGTCTTAGTTTGTCTATTTTTAGCAATGTTATCACCGTTAGGGCAATAACTCAATGAAATATTAACCGATTTAAACAATATTTGGTATATGAGTCTATTGCAACAATATCTCGGACGAGTTCGAAAACCTGTTTTGTCCGAATTTTTTTTCCGGAGTTATGGGTCTTAGTTTGTCTATTTTAATCACAATTTTATCACTGTTAGTGAGATAACTCAATGAAATATTAACGGATTCATTTGATATTTGGTATATAGATCTATTGCAATAATATACCACCGTCCAATTTTTTTCCCCGGAGTTGTGCACCTTATTGGCAGAAGTTTGGTTCGACTGCCAAAAAACTCGACCAAAGCATCTTAGATGCGTACCCCTTGTTCTCTTTGTATGACTGATTCCTTTAACACAACATAGTACAGGTCAAATCCCTCATCGATAGACAGTAAACTTCATATGGATCTTCGGGTGGACCTCTAGATAGGAGCCATCAAATTTTTTGAATTTCGTTGAACAATATCTTTACTTGGATTTCACATTTTAATCCATCGGGGGGAAAACCCAACATTTATTTGAGAAATGTTTTGAAAATTTAGAGACATGTTCAGGATCATTTATGAATGGGAGCTATCAAATTTGAATGATATTTGATCAGAAACATTGTTGCAAGCAGCCATCTTGGATTTCACTAAATATTTTGGCATGCCCAACAGCCAATATTGTTATCCAATTGATCTCAAACTTCATATAGCTCTTCAGGTTGAACTGGTATTACTTAAACATTTAAACTTTTTGCATTTCTTATCGCTTTTTTTTTAACTGTAATATATGACACTATCCTCTCTCAAAGTTGAGCTACAGTGTCATTGACATAATTGATATTGGCCTAAATGGATCCATTATTATTAATCAATTATTTTCTTCTCAGTGAAATAAAAGAAGGAATAAAGCAACAGGTTGCTGAGGTCAAAAAGACATTTCCAGATTTTGTTCCTGGTTTATCCATTGTGCAGGTAGGTAACCATTCTAACTTTGTTATGTCAACAGGTCATTGTGGCACAGCCTAAGTTAACTCTTTCATGACGGGAGCTGTGCTGGTGCAGCATTAAAGATCCTGTGCCAGTGTCTCCCATATGGAGCCTCACATATATAAGAGAATGCACTGGCGTACATCAATGTAAATATTGCTAGGCCAGTGTATTCTCTTATAATATATTTGCGAGGCTCCCTATGGGAAACTCGCATATATAAGATAATGCGTTGGCACAGGGTTTTCACAAAATTTCAGGAGGCTCCAGTCATTGAAAGGTTTAACTACAGACCCACATATAAATAGTGGGCCCGATTTCCTATCATAGACTTTTTATTTCCTGAACCGCGGGATTCCACGTCGGTAGCACCAACCAGCGTGTGTATGACAGACTCAGTATATCAGTATTATGACTCTGAGTTTGTTTTTTCACATACTGATGGTGGCATTCCTACTCATCAGTAAAACGCCACTACATGTATAATTGGGATGTTTAAAAAATAAAAATAAGTATACAGTTAATATATGTACCGTACTCTGCAAATAAATTAGGGGTGCCACGATTAATCGTATAATCGATGAACCGTTGATAAAGCCGATAATCGATTACCATTTCCATCGTCGATTAATCTGCGTTATTTATATTGGATGTCCGAAAACGCCGGGTATATTGAATAGCGTGTTTATTTTGCACAGTTTTATCTACAACTGAGGTGTTAACATCCTTTGATCGCATACCTAAGAGATTCCAATAACATGAGTTATACTGATATATGTTACAAACAGTCAGCAGTTCATTTGATGATGCGACATGGTTTCTCGTCGGGTTGTTGTATATTCTACAAATTGGCAACACTGCAGATTTGAACACATTGCGATTGTATATTTTAATATACTTGAAAGGTCGCAATATGTCTTTGAAATGTGCCGCCTGTCACCGTGTTCAATGAACGGAATGCACTCGCCCTTGAATCTGATTGGACCAATGGGAAGTTGATTGACATTCTCTCTAAAACCAGGGAACCAATATATATGGCATGTTAATCAGTGATGTTCTCCGCATTTGTATAAGCACAAATGTATACTTAGAAGTTACTAGTAAAGGCTATCGCATATCGTGTGGTGAATGGTGAATGAAACTGACTATTATCAAATACCTAGCTTGTTCTGAGTCCTGCAATTTGCGGGTGGGGACACACGTTTGTGATTGTTAACTACGCTCTGGATGTTTGATGAAACTTATAGTTTCCGTGACATTTGATTCCTTTCTTTAGGAACAGGCGGCGGTCCATCATTCATTCCTAATTTTATATTATTAGTCGAGTTTTTTTCCAAAACTCGACTTATAGTTTGATGAGGGACGGTGGGCGGGCGGTCAGGCGGCGTGTTTTGCTTATAACTCAACCGTTTATTGACGGATTAAAAAAAATGGTGTGTGAGTACATATCCATGCACGTAAGCTGCAGACAAAAAATCGGGTTCGTCCGCACATTTATTACAGAGTTATGGCCCTTTGCCATTTTTCACTGATTTTAGGCTTGTTGGCGCAACAACTTCAACAAACGTTATCTGATTCGATTGAAATTTGGTATATAGGTGTCTCCCAAGAATATCTCGGTCGAGTTCGAAAACCGGCCAGGTCCGATAAAATTTGATAGAGTTATGGCCCTTAATTAGTCATTTTTTCACAAATTTTCAGCTCGTTAGCGCGATAATTTAACAAACATCATCCTATTTGATTGAAATTTTGATATATAGGTGTCTCCCAAGAATACCTCGGACGAGTTAGAAAACCGGCCCGGTCCGATAAAATTTGATAGAGTTATGGTCCTTAAGTAGTCATTTTGTACGAATTTTGAGCTCGTTAGCGCGATAACTTCAACAAACGTCATCCGATTCAACTAAAATTGGGTATATAAGTGTCTTCCAATAATATCCTGGACGAGTTCGAAAACCAGCCTGGCCCAATACAATTTGATAGAGTTATGGCCCTTAATTAGTAAATTTTCATGAATTGTTTGCTCGTTAGGGCACACCAATTGGCGGTAGCCACCGGCGGTAATCCACCGAAAACGAGACACAGCATCTCTGATGCCACCTCTTGTTTGTATATGTGGCTATTAACTATTATAAAACTGAAATTAATCGCTACATTCGTTCTAATGAACTCACAAATATTATAACCATAACATCGCCGAGAACTGTGCTGGTATTCAATACATTGTGATCATTAGTCATTAACGATGGTTTATGATGCACCTTATTAATGTAAACATTACATCAGCCGATGCCTCAAACAACCAGCGACAGTGCAGTTATTGCGTCAACCAGCACCCAGGCAATAGGCCATATTACAGAATACTTCCACTGATGTTATTAATATTAGGTACGATTAATTGATTATAGTCGATTATTGATGACCGATTATCGATTATCAAAATCAATAATCGTGGCACCTCTAAAATAAATGCCTAATCGATAGAACTTTTATCAGTTGCTTTCGACTTCCCATGCAGAATTGAAATAAATGCTTGCTATTATTGATGCATCTTATTATGCTCCTGTCCCAAACATGGTTCAGCACCCTGAACATGATTCGGGGTGTTGTCAAGGACTGTCAGTTCGTACTGACATACAACCTTCAAGATTAGATTTAGATAATAACCAAATTTTCTATGCAAACAAATATTTAGTATTGCACACTCTCTAAACTGAGCATTAGGGGGCATATGACACATTTAGTATTGTATTTGTTGTTCCAGTAAAAGGGACCCTTTTTAGCTCAACTTACTTTTGTAAGTTTGAGCTATTGCCATGGCTTGGCGTCCGTCGTCCGTCGTGCGTGTGTTCGTGTGTGCGTGTGTCCGTCAACAATTTCCTTTGGCGCGGGCTACAGGTCGTACCTTTGGTCTGATCTTTATGAAATTTGTCATGAATGTTGACATTGACATGTAGATGGGAACGAGTCATTTTGGGGTCATTCGGCCAAAAAACATGGCCGCTGGTGGCCATTTTGGATTTCAAAATTCAATCCATTGGCGCGGGCTACAGGTCGTACTGTTCGTCTGATCATTATGAAATTTGTTATGGATGTCAATATTGACATGTAGATGGGAACGAGTCATTTTGGGGTCGTTCGGCCAAAAAACATGGCCGCTGGCAGCCATCTTGGATTTTACTCTTTGCATGACTAAATCCTTTGGCGCAGGCTACAGGTCGTAGTTTTGATCAGAACTTCATGAAATTTGTCATGGATGTTAACAATGACATGTAGATGGGAACGAGTGATTTTGGGGTCGTTCAGCCAAAAAACATGGCCGCCAGCAGCCATCTTGGATTTTACTCTTTGCATGACTAAATTCTTTGGCGCGGGCTACAGGTTGTAGCTTTGGTCAGAACTTCATGAAATTTGTCATGGATGTTAACAATGACATGTAGATGGGAACGAGTGATTTTGGGGTCATTCGGCCAAAAAACATGGCCGCCAGCAACCATCTTGGATTTTACTCTTTCAATGACTAAATCCTTTGGAGCGGGTTACAGGTCGTACCTTTGGTCTGACCTTTATGAAATTTGTCATGAATATTGATATTGACATGTATATGGGAACGAGTCATTTTGGGGTCATACGGCCAAAAAACATGGCTGCTGGCAGCCATCTTGGATTTTACTCTTTGCATGACTAAATCCTTTGGCGCAGGCTACAGGTCGTAGTTTTGATCAGAACTTCATGAAATTTGTCATGGATGTTAACAATGACATGTAGATGGGAACGAGTGATTTTGGGGTTGTTCGGCCAAAAAACATGGCTGCCAGCAGCCATCATGGATTTTACTCTTTGCATGACTAAATCCTTTGGCGCGGGCTACAGGTCGTACCTATGGTCTGATCTTTATGAATTTTGTCATGAATGTTGACATTGACATGTAGATGGGAACGAGTCATTTTGGGGTCATTCGGCCAAAAAACATGGCCGCTGGTGGCCATTTTGGATTTCAAAATTCAATCCATTGGCGCGGGCTACAGGTCGTGCTGTTCGTCTGATCATCATGAAATTTGTCATGGATGTTAACAATGACATGTAGATGGGAACGAGTGATTTTGAGGTCGTTCAGCCAAAAAACATGGCCGCCAGCAGCCATCTTGGATTTTACTCTTTGCATGACTAAATTCTTTGGCGCGGGCTACAGGTTGTAGCTTTGGTCAGAACTTCATGAAATTTGTCATGGATGTTAACAATGACATGTAGATGGGAACAAGTGATTTTGGGGTTGTTCGGCCAAAAAACATGGCCGCCAGCAGCCATCTTGGATTTTACTCTTTCAATGACTAAATCCTTTGGAGCGGGTTACAGGTCGTACCTTTGGTCTGACCTTTATGAAATTTGTCATGAATATTGATATTGACATGTATATGGGAACGAGTCATTTTGGGGTCATACGGCCAAAAAACATGGCCACTGGCAGCCATCTTGGATTTCAAAATTCAATCCATTGGCACGGGCTACAGGTCGTACTGTTTGTCTGATCATCATGATATTTATCATGGATGTTAATATTAACATGTAGATGGGAACGAGTCATTTTGGGGTCGTTTGGCTAAAAAACAACTCCGCCAGCAGCCATATTGGATTTTACTCTTTGCATGAATAAATCCTTTGGTGTGGGCTACATGTCGTAGCTTTGGTCGGAACTTCAAGAAATTTGTCATGTATGTTAACAATGACATGTAGATGGGAAACGAGTCATTATGGGGTCGTTCAGCCGAAAAACATGGCCGCCAGCAGCCATCTTGGATTTTACTCTTTGCATGACTAAATCCATTGGCACAGGCTACAGGTCATATCTTTGATCAGATCATTATGAGATTTGTAAAGGTTGTAGATGGGAACAAGTCATTTTGGGGTAATTCGGAAAAAAACATGGCTGCCGTTGGCCATTTTAGAATTTTGCATCAATAAATCCTTTGGCACACCATAATCACCACATCCATGATCCGATCATTATGAAACCTGTTATAAATGTTGATATTGACATGTACATCTAGTCTTACTTAGACATTTCAATTAGCACTTTTCCTATTCTTCCATTTACTGTCGACCATTAAATTGTTCCCCTACCTAAGTTGAGCTACAGTGTCATTGACACTTTCATTTCATTCTGAGGCATTCAATTTTATGACAAAACAAACATAACAATATCATTCTTACATGTACCTGGTCCTGGTATGATGTCTTTTCACTGCTACATAATTAAAATACCAGAATTTAATGTACATGTACGTAACATTACAACTTCAATTGTGAAAATTTAGGCTGTATTATACTTTTAAATGCTTTGGTCAAAGAAAATTAAATGTCTGGTTCAGGTTGCATGTCAGCAAGCCTTGAAATAGTGTGTCTGTCATTTGCAGAATGAGGTTCCCAGAGGGTGAATTTAGTGATGCTACCCCGCATATCGGGCTAGCATCACAAAAATTCACCCTCTGGGAACCTCATTCTGCTGAGGTGTAAGCAGAATAACGACCCCCAGAGGGTGAATTTGGTGATGCTAGCCTGCTATGCGTGGTAGCATCACTAAATTCACCCTCTGGGGACCTCATTCTGCAAATGACAGACACACTATTTCAAGGCTTAAAATGTTATTGTTTTAACCCTTCCTTGCCTGGAACTTTTTTTAATTTTGCGAAAAACCCTGTGCCGATGCATTCTCTTATATATGTAAGTCTCCCATAGGGAGGCTCACATATATACTAGGATGCATTGGCTTAACAATAATTACCTTGACCTTGTAAGCCAGTAAGTTCTCTTATATATGGGAGGCTCCATATGGGAGACTTGCTTATATAAGAGAATGCACTGACACATGATCTTTAATCCTGCAGCAGTGCAGCTCTCATCATGAAATGGTTAATATTTTTGTTATTTTGTCATATTCTTATGGCTTTTCATGTATTCTGCATGATTGAGATAAAACTACTTTTGATTATCTTTGTATAAACATTATCCTCTTAATAATGCATGGAATCCTCTGCCATTGAACATAAAAGAGTCACCATCTCTTGACGACTTTAAAAAGTCATTGAAAACTTACTTGTTTGCGCGGCATTTCAGAAAATGACTTTGATATTGTGTATATTTATATTTCATGTTTATGTTATGTCAAGCGCTTAGGGCCTGCTTATTGGGGATAAGCGCTATACAAATATTATTATTAATCACGGGAGCTGTGCTGATGCAGCTTTTAGGATCCGATGTCAGTGCATTCTTTTATATATGCGAGTCTCCCATAAGGAGTCTCACATATGAGACAATACACTGGCTTACAAGGTCAAGGTAAATATTGTTAGGCCAATGTATTCTCTCTCGCATATATAAGAGAATGAATTGGCACAGGGTTTCCACAAAATTTCCGGAATCTCCAGTCGTGGAAGGGTTAATAAACACAATGCTTTGGTATAAAACAACCCATTCTGACAGATTCTGAGACATTTAAAAGTGTTTTGTTGTTTAATTTTTTTTTTTTTAAATATAAAGTTTAATTATCTTGAAAACCATAATTTTTTTTTTTTAGGGTAAATAGGGTCCGTTGGGAAATCTGAACCACAATATTTTTAGTAATTTTAGACAGAAATGTCAAACATTAAAAATCTCCAATTTTAGGCCGATCAACAGTATGATTTTAAATCAGAATATGTCTTAAAACTTTTCAAATATTGTTGTATTACATAGGTTGGAAACCGAGATGATTCCAATGTGTATATTGGAGCCAAACTGAAGTCAGCTGAAGCTGTCGGCATCAAAGCTAACCATATAAAACTGCCACCGACATCGACACAGGATGAGGTAACTATTCTTTAGACTAACTGTACCATTCTAATAGATTTTATCTTGCGTTCTCGTAACATAATTTGCTTTCTCAAACTTTCTCAAACAATTGTCACCAATAACAGTTGTTAGCTCAACTTACTTTGTAAGTTTGAGCTATTGCCATGGTTTGGCGTCCGTCGTCCGTGTGTGCGTGTGTCTCAACAATTTCCTTTGGCGCAGGCTACAGGTCGTACCTTTGGTCTGATCTTTTTGAAATTTGTCATGAATGTTGACATTGACATGTAGATGGGAACGAGTCATTTTGGGGTCATTCGGCCAAAAAACATGGCCGCTGGCGGCCATTTTGGATTTCAAAATTCAATCCATTGGCGCGGTCTACAGGTCGTACTGTTCGTCTGATCATCATGAAATTTGTCATGGATGTTAATATTGACATGTAGATGGGAACGAGTCATTTTGGGGTCATTTGGCCAAAAAACATGGCCGCCAGCAGCCATCTTGGATTTTACTCTTTGCATGACTAAATCCTTTGGCGCGGGCTACAGGTCGTAGCTTTGATCGGAACTTCATGAAATTTGTCATGGATGTTAAAAATGACATGTAGATGGGAACGAGTCATTTTGGGGTCGTTTGGCCGAAAAACATGGCCACCAGCAGCCATCTTGGATTTTACTCTTTGCATGACTAAATCCTTTGGCGCGGGCTACAGGTGGTACCTTTGGTCTAATCTTTATAGAGATATGTCATGATTGTTGACATTGACATGTAGATGAGAACGAGTCATTTTGGGGTCATTCGGCCGAAAAACATGGCCGCTGGCGATCATTTTGGATTTCAAAATTCAATCCATTGGCGTGGGCTACAGGTCGTACTGTTCGTCTGATTATCATGAAATTTGTCATGGATGTTAATATTGACATGTAGATGGGAACGAGTCATTTTGGGGTCGTTCGGCCAAAAAACATGGCCGCCAGCAGCCATCTTGGATTTTACTCTTTGCATGACTAAATCCTTTGGCGCGGGCTACAGGTCGTAGCTTTGATCGGAACTTCATGAAATTTGTCATGGATATTAAAAATGACATGTAGATGGAAACGAGTCATTTTGGGGTCGTTTGGCCGAAAAACATGGCCGCCAGCAGCCATCTTGGATTTTACTCTTTGCATGACTAAATCCTTTGGCGCAGGCTACAGGTCGTACCTTTGGTCTAATCTTTATGAAATTTGTCATGAATGTTGACATTGTCATGTAGATGGGGGAACGAGTCATTTTGGGGTCATTTGGCAAAAAAACATGGCCGCTGGTGGCCATCTTGGATTTTAAAATTCAATCCATTGGCGCGGGCTACAGGTCGTACTGTTCGTCTGATCATCATGAAATGTGTCATGGATGTTAACAATGACATGTAGATGGGAACGAGTCCTTTTGGGGTCATTTCGGCCTAAAAACATGGCCGCCAGCAGCCATCTTGGATTTTACTCTTTGCATGACTAAATCCTTTGGCACAGGCTACAGGTCTTACCTTTGGTCAGATCATTATGAGATTTGTAAAGACTGTTGACATTGACATGTACATAGATGGGAATGAATCATTTTGAGGTAATTCGGAAAAAAACATGGCTGCCGGTGGCCATTTTAGAATTTACTCTTTGCATCACTAAATCCTTTGGCACACCATAATCACCTCATCCCTGATCCGATGATTATAAAACTTGTCATGAATGTTGATATGGACATGTACATCTTGTCTTGTCAGAACTTCATGAAATTTGTCATGGATGTTAACAATGACATGTAGATGGGAACAAGTGATTTTGGGGTTGTTCGGCCAAAAAACTTGGCCGCCAGCAGCCATCTTGGATTTTACTCTTTCAATGACTAAATCATTTGGAGCGGGTTACAGGTCGTACCTTTGGTCTGACCTTTATGAAATTTGTCATGAATATTGATATTGACATGTATATGGGAACGAGTCATTTTGGGGTCATACGGCCAAAAAACATGGCCACTGGCAGCCATCTTGGATTTCAAAATTCAATCCATTGGCACGGGCTACAGGTCGTACTGTTTGTCTGATCATCATGATATTTATCATGGATGTTAATATTAACATGTAGATGGGAACGAGTCATTTTGGGGTCGTTTGGCTAAAAAAACAACTCCGCCAGCAGCCATATTGGATTTTACTCTTTGCATGAATAAATCCTTTGGTGTGGGCTACATGTCGTAGCTTTGGTCGGAACTTCAAGAAATTTGTCATGTATGTTAACAATGACATGTAGATGGGAAACGAGTCATTATGGGGTCGTTCAGCCGAAAAACATGGCCGCCAGCAGCCATCTTGGATTTTACTCTTTGCATGACTAAATCCATTGGCACAGGCTACAGGTCATATCTTTGATCAGATCATTATGAGATTTGTAAAGGTTGTAGATGGGAACAAGTCATTTTGGGGTAATTCGGAAAAAAACATGGCTGCCGTTGGCCATTTTAGAATTTTGCATCAATAAATCCTTTGGCACACCATAATCACCACATCCATGATCCGATCATTATGAAACCTGTTATAAATGTTGATATTGACATGTACATCTAGTCTTACTTAGACATTTCAATTAGCACCTTTCCTATTCCTCCATTTACTGTCAACCATCAAATTATTCCCCTACCTAAGTTGAGCTACAGTGTCATTGACACTTTCATTTGATTTTGGAAACAAGAGGATTTCTTCCCTTTGAAGTGAGGCATGCTAATGATATTGCAAGGTTGGTCTGGAACCCTGAATACATCTTTAACTATAGAAGACTCTGCTGACGGATGCATACAGTAGATCTAACTACTATTAATTAGTCATAGGAAACTGATGAACTATTTAACTAATGTATACACTCATCAGTAAGCCCCTCTCTGAGGATAGGCCCAGTCTATGTTTGTGCTCCCAAAAATATATATGGGGTGTCCTCCAAGATAAGCCTCATCCCCATCAGCCCCCATTAGAAGTTGGAGGGTGAGTGTATATTGATGGCAGGTTAATTTTGAATGAAGATGACAAAGCTTCTAGCAGCTACCTTCCATTGCTAACTTATTAATACTACCTGCCCCATTATTTCTCACAAAATGCTGTTTATAAGATGATCTATGTTTCTTATTTAAAATATTTATCTAACATATTAACACACAAATATTATTTACATTTAATAAATAGAGGATCTCACATGAGTTTCTATTTTATACGGAATTTATCAACCGAGTTCACTAAAATAGAATTTAGAGGACGAGGTTGATAAATTACGTATAAAATAGAACGAGTGTGAGATACCTTTTATCACATGATCAAATAAACCCGAAGCAACGCGAAATATTCATCGAAAACAACAATCATAAACTACAGCGATCGCAAGTTATTTGAAGAACGCCGTGACGTCATCGCACGCGCTGATATTAAACGTGTCTATTACCGATAATTATGAAACTGCTTTTATGGCCAAATTATGTGATAAAATAATTTATGATCCTACCCTTATTCCATGCAATAAACCCATTCTATAAATTGTGATATTAAACATTCATTTAATAACAGGAAATAGTGCCAGGTGACCTTTGACTTCCGGCTTGTCGTCTGTTTACATTCCTTACGCTACGTCTCAAAATACTATGTCTTCCAATATTTTTTCCAACAAACTATAATGAATGAAGAGTTTGTAAAGTTAGTCATTAAAAATATGCCATTAAATATGCCAAAGAGTCCTTATTTATCTGGGACTATTTCTTTACGCGGGCAAACAACGCATAGTTACGTGAAACGACATTGCATGCCTTATAGCAGAATGTTAGTTTCACATCCCATTTGTTGATTTAAGTACGTTTTGTCGAGGTTTTGGATCATATAATAAATAGAGTCTACAACTTGTCCCCAGCTTATAGTGAAATTTACAAAACTCGTTCAGTAAATTAGGTCTGGACCTCGCCAAAGGGACTCGTTGTAGATCCTCTAAATACATAATATTCATGTAAAACACAACATTAGATTAGCACTAAGCTTTTGCATGTGGGGATCCTCGAAGGTAAGCCCAGTCCCAACGTTTGTCTCAAAACATTTAAAGGCCCCCCCCAGGCTCACTGATGGGTGTATACTGAATGATTCTATCTGAGAGCAAACAGACACGTGATGTCATCTATAGAGTTGCGTGAAAGCAAGGAGCTCTTTTAATCAACAAAGCGACCTGCATTGACCCTGAGACTGGAAATGTTATTCACTGCCCTTTGGTGTTTGCTCTGAATTATGTGAAATTGATATTGTTGATTTGTTTAGGCTTGCCACGATTATTCGATTAATCGACTAACCTTCGACAGGTGCGGAAGTCGACGATTATTTACTTTCGTCAACTAATCGCCTAAGGGGGGGTGGTATGGTGGGTATGGTTGTGTATGTAAGCAGTACTAGGCACAAATGTCATGCCTTCTTCCACTTCTGATTCGACTTTGATTGTCTTTGATGTCGCAGCCGACGTTTGGTGCTCATCTTCTATGAATTAAGTGTGTGACATGTTCTCACAGTGGGGGGGGACTTCAGAAATTCAAAATGACAAACCTGCTGATTGACAGTTCAGACTGGATGTAAAGTAGTCATTGTAATTTCGCATTTATCACTTGTTTACCTGGGTGTAATGATTGATTAATCGACTAACCATCGATTATAACGGCCGATTAGTCGATTATGAAAACTCATAGTCGTGGCAACCCTAGATTTGTTACAAAGAAGTTGCAGCCATTTGAAATTTGAATTTGTAACTCTTACTATGAAGTTGATTTTCATTGCTCTCTAAGTGGAACCAATTATTGACTGAGCATGACTCCTGAAAGATATAAATTACAGACGCGATGGCACACAAGAGTGATCACATCTTAAATTCGAAAGGTTGCCATTATCTTGCTTTCTCAAAGTTCAAAAATAGGTCGATCTGTGCGAAATGATACACTGGGTTTTTTTGTCCATCCTCGGAATGACTGGCCTTCTTGGGTTTAGAAAATATTTTATTTTCCATCCATACAAATATTATTCTTGCCCACTCTCTCAACTGAGTGTCTGGAGCATATGCCACGATTTGCATTGCACTTGTTACTATTTCTACTTAAATGTACCATACATGTACATGTATATCTCTAAACATTGCAGGTTCTTAAGTTGCTTGATAACTTGAACAATGACAACAGTGTACATGGTATAATAGTCCAGCTGCCATTGGATTCTGTAAACGAAATCGATGCTCATCTTGTTACTAATGCCATTGCTGGAGAGAAAGATGTTGACGGGTAAGTACTAGTACTACTCTTCTGAGGTCTGAGGTTTGTCTTCATCTTGGATAGTTATTTTGATGGAAAATGTCAGAGAAATTATACATTGACTCTGATCCAACAACTGCTTTAACCATTTCTATACGGAATGGATTCTCCTACTCAGTTATAAAAGTATACAGTGGAATGGTCTATTATTCATCTGGAGGGGTGTTCAGCAAAATTAAGCAGATCTATGACAGATAATACATGTGCAGAAGGAGTCCTATTTATTGGGGGAAACATTCAGATAATAAGTTCAACAAATGATCCTATTTTTGAACTTATTATCTGACACATTCGGGATAATGATCAATGAGTATTTAGTCTAGAAAGAGTTAACTCAGTTTGAGCATTGGATAAATACAGAATACATCCATAGTAGCCAAGAGTACCAAATTTTCACAAGTGGAATTGTGGTTTTAACCAAGAGCATTTTGGTGAGTTGTTAAAACCACAATACCACAAGTGGTGAAAAAATTGTACTCTTGGCTACTATGGATGTACTGTACTGCCCTGAGTAATAGAACCAGTACATGTAGTTATTATTGAAGTTCCCCAGTTGAAGTTGGTCATGTTCACCCATTAGTCACCTTGATTATGCATTTTATCTTCAGCAAATTAGGCGATGAAGAAACTTCCCCTAAGGGAAAAAGTAACTAAAAACAATGTTAATTTGAGACTGTAGGTACTTCCAAGAAGATGAGGCCTAAGCATAATGAGGTCCCCAAAGGGTAAAGACAGACACACTATTTGCTCATTTAGTAACCTTGTTGCAAATAGAATGAGTTGACAATTCTGGAGTTATAAAATTTATATTTCATCAGGCATGATAGAAAATCTTTATTTCATGATTGGAGCTGCGCTAGTGCAGCATAAAAGATCCCGTGCCAGTGCATTCTCATATATGTGAGTCTCCTATAGGAAACCTTGCATATATAAGAGAATGCAGTGGCTTACCTATGGAGACTCGCATGTATTAGAGAATTTATTGGCACTTGGTTTTCGCAAAACTTCGGGAAGCACTCGTCATGAAAGGGTAAATGTTGAATAAGAGGATGAAAAATGTTCTTTATGGTCGATATATTTCTGTAATTGACATCAATTCATTGTAGGTCGTCATTATTACATTCTTTTTATACTTGAAGTCTGCACACAGAGAATGCTGGGAAATTGGCACGAGGCGACCTGGGTGACTGCATACTACCGTGTACTCCCAGAGGATGTATGGAGTTGATTAAAAAATCAGGTATATATGATTTTTCTATCCAATCTGTCTTAATTATACTGGATTGACTGTGTCTGTCCGTCTGTCCGTCACACTTTCTCCCTCCATGTGTCCGTCCGTCCGTCCGTCCGACCTCATAACTCGAACAACTATGAACCGATTTCAATAATTTTTTGTATGCAATCTCCTTAGGACGGTCTCTCCGCATGATGTTAATTGCGCCTCTTTTTCGACTTATTTTGACTTAGATAATTCTGTCCGACTTAATAACTTTAACAAATATGTACAGATTTCAATAATTTTTGGTATACATGCTTCTCACAATACCCTCTCTACATGATGCGGCTAGGGATTGGCTCAGACTGTTTTTCGTAATATTACACTTCATTTTTCCGCCAAGGAGAAGCCCTTCAACTGAACTATATGGATTATTATCCTCGGCCTTGTGTTATCAGGAGGGTTAAAATTTATTGTTCGTTTATTTGCCTACTCCGGTCAATCAGCGACTCCGGTCAATCAGCGCTCGGATTAGCTCGCGCATGAATGCGTCCCGTGCAAATCCCGCGCTCTTAACAATTCATCTAGCCAGTTTTATTTCTCTCCTTGAACATATCAGACGTGGTTTTAACTAAAGGAAGTATTTCTCTATTGCGAGTTTATCAACTCAATATTTATTGTTGATAACAATTTATCCGTTGCTTACCCGGTCGTTTAATATTTTTTAAGTGCGCGCAGAAACTCTTCGTTTCATAGTAGGCGCAACGCAATTTATAAAAATTCCGTGTTTTTATCGACACATTTTATTAGGGCTGGACGATATTAACGTAAATAAAAACCGCGATTTTTGGAAATTAAAACCGCTGTTAACGATATAATCGCGGTTTTTTAAAACATCAGATACTAGTAACTTAAACAGTTTCTCACTGTTCGCTAGAATCACATCATTGTCATTAATTTTGACAAGTTAACGTCAATAATAACATACACAACCTTTACACAACCTTTCAACCAGTGACAACCTCATGCTCGATCGATATTCGGAATGAAAAGTAAATTCACCGGTTAAATTCCGCTATTCGGACAATTTCTTTCCGGTGACTTGACAAATTCTGGTATATACCGATAATTAATAAAACCATTATCTAGTCTATGCCAAAACTAAAAGTGTTCTATACTATACAGTATCCTTTTCTAACTCGGTATATTCAACTATGTTGAGCAAATACATATGTTGTTCCCGATGACACTTGCGTCGCTTGACAAATGGAATATGGTTTACTGTCGAGACAAATTTTAGCGAAGTCCACACACACGTAGTACATAACTTTTGGAATTCGGCCAAGCAAGGACACCATGTATTTTGGGCGGGTTTGAAGCCCTAATTCTATAATATTGGTTTTAACCAATCGCCGTGAGTGGTTTCTTCTAGACGAGAAGGGGGTGGTATCTTCGCTCATTTACTATTTTGATTGACGGTGCATGTGCATCATTGTACTGAAGGAAGAGACATGGCAAAACTGACATTCATATTGATCTATCACCCGATCAGTCGTCAATTCATTTGGTGAATTATCTTGTAATAAAAAGTACGCAGGGAAGTCGGAGCGTTTGTGTAATATTGTGAGCGAAAGGGGGACGTATTCGGGGTTTTCATATCCCCCTAATTTTGTTAGTCGTCCTAAACATTGTTTACTATGATTTATATTGAATATTGAAAAAGTCAGGACACGGGGATTTAGTTGGAATTTAAAACTTAAATAACTCGATTTAGGCTTGAGTTAAACTATTTGTTTGTATACGCTTATGATGGTCTGGCACCCTCTAATTGCCGACGATATTACGATTATTTTAGTTAGACGATATTACTGACGATATTGAAATATTAACCGGGTATTGACGATTAATCGGGAAACCGCCCAGCACTACATTTTATCTCGAAAATTTTGGGATTGGAATCGACAAAATCACGTTGAGAACTTCGCCATTGATGGCCATTTTGACAATGACTACAGACGCACATTGTTTACTTGTAGCAAACCTATATTGCATTATTGTGCAACATATACGGTGGCATGAATCGTCCGATTTCGGAGTCCACGTGGTACGGTATGCGAAGTCTCCTAATTTCGGGTTAACTCTTTTTCATGAAGCCGACTTCTCGCTACGTTCATTTCATGTACACTACCTCATCGTATATGCAACAGCTCTGTTAGTGCGCAGAAAGTTGGCCAGGACAAAAATGTCTCCTTTGACGATTATTTACGTGTATTCATAAACAAGATAGAACTTGTAATCCAATGGAATTTCTTTTGCCTCAACTAATTGTAAGTTGAAGTTGAGCGACTGGAACTTAACCGACATTTGGATAATGATTATCACAGAACATCATTGTACATATACAACATGTCGTTATAATTAATTGTGCTTACCGATTAATATTTGCAAATCTTAGCTAGCCCGAATGTATTACTATTAACATGAGGGCTCGTATTTGGATACTTGGAACGTCGCGAACGTTACATCGACTTCAAGATATTTATTTGAAATTTTGACCCTGTTCTTGCGATTCCATTTTCTTTCCCTCATTGTATCATCGGAACAATCGTTAGAAACAATGAGATTATGTTTGTTATAACATATAGTATTACATGGCCTGTGTTCAAATAATGCTGTGTCTCTTGAATAGTCTCGTTCTTTACATGCCTGTCCAGTATTACTGACAGTGTCCGGTTGCTACGAATCGTGCAACTGGTTTGATTGGGGACTAGGATTATCTGACACAAGATTGGGCACCAAGGATTTTCATTTGAAGTTCCAGGGCTCAAAATACATTGAATTTTTATGAGAATCAAATGCTGAATCATGTTAGTCATAAAGCACTGCAAATTGTCAAGTTTTGTGAGAATCATTACGGGAATCGATTCGGTGATTCTCGTCGAATCTTGAAGCCTGAGTTCCCATTGTCGAATGGCGATCTCCATCAATTCATACCGGTACTCTCGTTATTTCGGAGACAATTGTGTCTGTTTCTTTGCAATCACTCAATGTATTTTGCTGAATGGGCTTCCCTGTTCCATGACTACACAGATATGCAAGTGCAGTAGCCTGAACCTTCAGCTATAATTTGCTTAAATATCCAAGGATACTTCCGTCCGTGGTCAGAACTCTTTGGAGATATTTTGGATGAGAGCCTTTGGCCTAGCATGTGACCGTGTGACCTAGCATGGTCGCAGTGTTGAAATGATTCCTCGGCTAGCCAGTGTCTCAATAAAATTTCAGTCAATCAATGTTTATACTTTTGATGATTTTGATGTTTCACATTTCCATGTGTTCACTGTAACAAATAGACAACATCTGAACTGTTATCCTCAGACATTAGTGTTTGTCGATACTTTCATATTACAAATTAACATGATACAAAATGGTGAGCTTAAAAACATGTATGGCCAGCCATAATTGTTCCATACTAGTACAAGGGTGTCAGTGCCTCAAAGGCTCAATGACATACGAACTGACTATCAATATGGCGTGCGTCAATTTTCACTGATACTGACCTACTTCTGCGCTTTCAATCCGTGAATAGTCGAGGTGAACTACTATGCATTTATATTGTCATGTGCCCCGATGCACTGCCAATAGCCTTTCCAACAGAGTCCATCACATGGCTCTCTACCTTCTATTTCCACATATAGAAAAGATCAAATGTCAAATACCCTTCACTCACCGCTGCCACTATAATTTCCATCAGAGACCAACACATGGCTCTTTTCCTTCTATTGCCTCATATCCAATTGATTATCGGGCAAATAACAGAAAGGACAGCATTTGTATTGTCACACATATAAAGTGCAGTTACATGAACAGCGTTTCTATTTATATTGCGCACGACCACTGCAGGCCTGCGTATTTGAGGCGAACGACGGTTCGGTTCACCTGGAGGTTGTGAAATCTAGGTCGCGTCAAAGTTGTATGTGGCTCTCGTGATACTGAATATAACAGTTTGTGTAACCTATGGGTACCTAAGCACAACCAGACAACCGACAAATACGTTACGGCTTACGATTTATTTTGCATTCGGCAGCCTGCCAGTGCCAATTTCAAAAGAGTCCAAAACATGGCTCTTTTCCTTCTATTACTACATATCCATATGGTTATCTGGTAAATAGAAAACCTAAATGAATAACACAAATGAAAGCATTTATATCATCACACATATAAAGCGCCGTTCCGCAAGAAGCCTTTATATTGTGCATGACCACTGCCCAGTACCAGTGACTGGCAGGGTGCTACTATCGTTGATTTGGAAAACAAATCTTCAAGGGCGAATGCCACAGCTCCTGAGCCTTAGGGTGGGGAAGACTCATCATGTGCCACTAACAGCGCACCAGCCAACCAGACTTCAGTTCTTCCCAGATGTAAACGCAGCTCGAGCTCTCATTTGCTCTCGCAATTCAGAAGACGGATGTACTTGCGCCTGTATAATCATCAGTTGTGTTTTTCTCAAATTCAATGTCATTGTGGGATAGACCTCAAAACATGCATGTTCCATGGCACTTTCACATTCCCATAATTTAACTGCGATGGGAACGGTTTTATATATACATTCCAATAGTTTAATATTGAATCAATGATTACTATGACCATGCACATTTTGTCAAGAGGGAACAGTGCACAGTTTAATATTCGTGAATTAGAAAATTACAATTGCATACGGCTGCGAGAACAATTGCTCCTGTCTCCTGGGAAGGACTGAGACTTCTGACTCTTCCCCACGGTCCGTGGCCCACTCCATTACGAGAGTGGGTCTTGTCCCCCTGGAATCATACTCCCTCGGGATATTCCAGGCCTGGTCCACCATCTGCGGACTTTCCGTAAGTGTATAAAACATTCTCCTCACCATAAGCAAGGACACCGCTATGTTCTTGCACAGGAGAAATCAGATCTCATCGTCCTCTTAGCCGAGAAAAGACAGTATCTTACCTGCAGTTTAATTTCTAGCAGGTAAGATCACGTGGCCATAGTAAATAACGGAATTTACCTTATTAACCTTGTTTTGCAATAACTAACAAATGTTTTGTATATTATGCTTGCTAATAACTAACAGAATGTCTTGTCTTGCTTATAGTCGAACGAGATTCGACTTTGATGGCCGTACGGGTTGCTCATGAATATACGCGATATTGTCATAGTTGGTTGAGGGCCCATTGGTCCATGGTTTTACATTTTGAGCAAGCGTACCAGTCTTAATTCGGGCAGGAACCATTCGATCCCCCCTGGTCATGCTGCAAGCCCCGTCTTCTGCAGACCGTGGGAGGCAGGGTACCGTCCTCCGGAGATTCGGGCAACCAATCCTCCAGGACACAAGCACCCGCGCCTTTGGCGACTGTTCTGGGTGGGGAAGCCTCGTTGTCCCGTGCCGCACAAAGCGCACCAGCCAACTGGCCTTCCGACGCTTCCCCACGGCGCCGTGGCCCACTCCATTACGAGGGTCGGTCTTGTCCCCCTCGAAACGTCATCCCAAGTGATACGTCCAGGCCTGCTCCTCTGCCGTCAGGGGATCCTAGTGGTATGTCATCGACGTTTATGTCAGCGTGTCAGGACCACCTGCATTTGGCAGATTCGGTGGGGGGGCTTTCCCTGGTCAAATGGATCCTTTCAATTTCCCTTTTTTCCTCCATTTGGCCTTGGGGTGGGAAATAACACCTTAAAATCTAACTGCGAGCACAATTGTTCCTCGTTCGAGCCATTCCCAGTGTGGGCTTCCCTCTAGTACCTTACCTCAACCTGATGCAGGCTGTTCTGTTGCTGGCGTCGATCCTGACATGCTTTCTAGTTTCTATAATTCTCCTGGCGTCTGATGGCTTTGACGACGATGAGCAAGGATCTCGGGCCGACAGTGGTTCCCACTGTCGGTCAAGGATTCTGTCGTTCCTAGGGAACTCGCTTTGCATACGGAAACGACACAGGTCGATCTCTTGTAAACATTTTATCACAGGATATGTGTCAAATCTTGTTACAATGAATTACACAAACTTTGCACAACTGTACCAGTCCTCGGCTGTACCAGTTCGCGCCCCCTGGTCCTGCATCAGCAGACCGTGGCAGGCAGAGTGCCGTTCTCTGAGATTCGGGCAACCAATCCTCCGGGACAATAGCACCCGAGCCTTTGGAGGCTGTTCTGTGTGAGGAAGACTCGCTGTCGCGTACCGTCAATGAAATCTGTTTGGAAGAGTACATTCCTGTCAAACTGGAATATTAAATTTATTGCTCGTTGCCTCCTCCTGGGCTTGCATTCTAATCCATATAGTTCAGTTGAAGGGCTTCTCCTTGGCGGAAAAATATAATTTTTAAAATTAAAATTAGTTTTTCCTCAAGGGAAGCCCGAAACTGAACTATCATAGATCCCTCCCATGGCGGTGCCATTCCCAACCCCGCGACTCGCAAATCTTATTATTAAAAGTCGGAAATAAAACTGGCTAGATGAATTGTTAAGAGCGCGGGATTTGCACGGGGCGCATTCATGCGCGAGCTAATCCGAGCGCTGATTGACCGGAGTCGCTGATTGACCGGAGTAGGCAAATAAACGGACAATAAATTTTAACCCTCCTGATAACACAAGGCCGAGGATAATAATCCATATAGTTCAGTTTCGGGCTTCCCTTGAGGAAAAACTAATTTTAATTTTAAAAATTATATTTTCGACCTATTTTGACTTAGAAAATTCTGTCTGACTTAATAACTTTAACAAATATGAACCGATTTGAATAATTTTTTCTGTACAAGCTTCTTGTGACACCATATCGATATTGTTAGTCCGAATTTTTCTTTAAAGTTAAAAATCTTTTTTGTTGAGTTTACGGATAATGCGGGTTGAATTTGCCACGGTGGGGGTATGCTAGCACTCGAGTGCACACCTCTTGTTCAATCTGGTCCTGTTTTATGCTATGATGTTTATGGAACCTCCTGAGTTAGCTATAATGTTGGTGGGACAAGGTGATGTTGTTAGAAAAAGTATCATTATCTCTCTTTAATTGTCACTTATTTTTTGCTCCAGCAGTGGGTCACACCAACTATTGAAGTAATACTAGTGATGTATTTTAATTTGTCCCTCCACAAACTTTATTTTAGCTCAACTTGACAAAATCAAGTTTGAGCTATTACCATAGCTTGACATCCGTCATTCATGCACGGGGGCGTGCGTGCATCTGTGACCAATCAACAATCTCCTTTAGCACACCCTGCAGGTCATATCTCTCATCCGATTGTCACCAAACTGCATATGGATCTTAGGGGTGACTGCTAGATGGGAGCCATCAATTTTTTTTCGAAATTTGTTAAAAAACATTGGATTTCAAATTTGAATCCATCAGCACATACTGCAGCCCACATTTATTGGAGAATTGTTTTGAATATTTTACAGGCATGTTTGTGATGACCTAGATGGGAGCTATCGAATTTGAATGACTTTCGATGGCAGCCATCTGGGATTTCTCTCTTTGCATGATTATATCCTTTGGCACACCCTACAGGCCACATCCCTCATCTGATCATCATCAAACATCATATGTATCTTCGGGATGATCATCTTTTTCACATTAATCATGCTTCATTGCTAGTGTAATAATTATCATACTAAACATTTCCCAATTTTATATGCGGATAACCAATAAGTGTGGTAATTGTTAAGTATTTAGTGTCAAACTAGTGACATGCTGATAGACACCATGCTTTCTCCTTCCATATGTTTTTTCTAGACATCAAATTTCTTATCTCCAAAAATCAAATGCCATAAGGCCATGCAAATCAATTTCCCGTTTCTCAGTCCTGCATGCATGGTCTCGAAACCCCACATGTGCAACCTTTTTTTTCATGCTCAAAACTGTCAGGGGGGGGGGGAGGAGGGGGAAGTGAGACCAAACAGACCCACTTCCCGATTCAAATTTCTGATTCATTTATACTGTAATGGGTAACTATGATGTATTGTGGCAGGAAACTTAATAAAACATGTGTCGTTTATAGGGCTGCAACCATTCACCGTGAATTCAATGTATCACAACACACTTTCAAATGATACGCATATCATATCGTTTCATGTGTATCGTGATACAGGAAATCAAGTAATGTCTGAAGATGGGCTAGCGTAAAAAAGCAAAACCTGCAATTATCTCTCAAGTTTATATGTATACTATGTATATTTGACTCATCTAGCCAACAATTAAACTCCATTTTAGTTTAAAATGAACTCTACCTCCAGTTGTAAACTTGGTGTTTCTGATAATTCAGGTGGTATTCATTGGAAATACTGATTTAGTATCGTGATATGTATCGTATCGTTCATCATGTATTGTGATTCGTATCGTATCATGACCAAGCATATAGTTGAGGCCCTAGACTCGATTATGCTTTATTTGGGGATTTTTGAGTGTCGATTATGCTTTATTGGGTGATTTTTGACGAAATAAACACTTGGGAATCATCAACTAATTTTATGGACATCTGTATGGCTAACAATGGCCCTGGGCAACAGACATTAGTTTTATTATTTATCCCGGAGATAGCCGATGGTGACATGCTTAGAACAACTCCAGGTCTTCGAAGTGGGTTCATGTGAAATATGATAAGTTATGTAAGGCCTAAAAAAAAGACGTTTGTTTCCACCAACGAGCTGGAAAAAAATAGGGACGGTAAACAGGCATAATTTTTTTTTATTAAATATTTTAATTTTTCTATAATTTTAACAATACGTGCATAATACTTGATATGAGCCCACATTATGAACCTCTTAGTTTCAAGGTGGTCAACCCATAGGATATAGAAACAAGAAACTCAGATTCAAAGTTTCAGATGATATATATTTCTTTCTTCATAAGAATATCAAATGCATTCCGCTGAGTTGTGATTTCCATAGTATCATGTTCGATCTGTTGTTCCACAATCTCTCTATCACCGCAAACAAACTCGATATGGTTTATGTTGAATGCTGACAACTCCTTAACTTTCATTTCAACATTTATGTCGAACGGCGCTGACTCAGCCGATGTATGGCACCTCACTTTAACCTTACTGAAACTTGTCAGTCTTATCCGGGTGGATTAAAAAGAAGAGTTCTTTAATTTTGGCTTCGTTGTCTATCGACCTGATCTCTTTTTTGCTTCTGTGGTGGACACATTCGTCCAGATAGATGGCCACAACAACGTGTTGGCGTACGGAGGTAGCCATTGTTGCTGTTGTTGTGGTGTGAATTCTGTTTTCAATGGGAGATACATATCTATTTATAGTATGTGGGTATTTCCACTGGAAGCGACCGCCGTGCTTTTATCTCTGTTAAATGCATGAAACATTCACAGATACCATTATTTTTTTAAACTAAGTTTTTCGATCGCAATAAAAAGTTTAGACTCGGTGCTTTTAATTAGGGTCGGTCGGGTTAGCAGAAACAAACGTCTTTTTTTTTAGGCCTAAGCCTGTAAAACTACTATCATCAACAAGAATATTTGAAAATAGATAAACTTTGTTCTAATTTTCATTATTAATAACTCCAATAACGAGATTTTGCATATCAAAACCATTTTTATGTAAACATTACTGTTACAGTGGAATTGCTGATAAAAGTTTAATTAGTCTAATAAGACACCAAAATTTAATCAAAACTTGATGGTAAACTTGACAAATCGCTGTAACAGTTTTGTTTGCATGACAATGGTTTCAACACCTGGAATTTTGTTGTTAGAGAACTGTGAATAATGAATATAAGAACATAGTTTATCTATTTCTCCACAATGTGATGTTTTTACAGACTTTTATATTTTTTATACATTTACCCACTGCGAGTGCCTTGGGTCTCTTAATTGGCGTGTGTCCCAGCAATAAATTATAAAATAAAATACGGTACTCGGTTATGATTTTCAAAATGTCTTAGCCTGAAAAATGGGAAGTTGATTTTGCATGGCCTAAATCAGAATTTGTTCCTATTTAACCTTTTCATGACGGGAGGTGCAGCTTTAAAGATCCTGTGCCAGTGCATTCTCTTACAGTAATGCCCTAAGTAATCGACTCCTTAACCACAGCAGAATTATGGGTAACTTTTCAGGATTTATGGAAATACTGAGAGCTTTCCGACGAATTTTAACAAGCCATATTTCCAACTAAATCCTGCAAAGTTGCCCATAATTCTGCTGTGGTTAAGGAGTCGATTATTTAGGGCATTACTGTATATAATGCACTGGCTTACAAGGTCAAGGTAAATATTGTTAGGCCAATGTACTCTGAGTTCTCTTATATATATATATACGAAGCTTGCTATGGGAGATTCACATATATATATGAGAATGCATTGGGCCAAAACAAAAAACATGTCTGTTTCCGATTTCATGAGCAAAAAAATCCAGGTAGGCAGGTAGGGAAATGTTTTTTTTTTGGCAATTTTTTTCTTCTTCAAAATCCTTCTATAATGCACCATATTCTAAAAACAAGATAAAGATAAAAGTTGGTAGTCTCAATACCTTTGTATCCAGTTGCTGAAGTTTCTGACAGAAAACTAGTTTTATATCTGACAATATACCCAGAATATGCACCAGAAAGTTTGGAGTGATCTGAGTTCCAAGAAGGGACACAAAAATGCTATCTCCTGTGGCTCATGGCACCATGTCACAATGTTGCGCAATACTGTACATGACAACATTGATACTATCGGCATTGCTAGCAAAAGTCTAGACAACTTCTATGCCATCATGTTGACATCTCATTTTCACCTGGCCGTGCGACTCTCAGAACAGAACAGATTTATTCCTGAATATTTGGATTCATCTGCAACCACAAATACATGTAATCATGTATCTTAATAGAAGTAAATTCTTTTTGAAAATTCAATATAAAATAATTGCTGCTGAATGTAAACATAGTATATACTATATATATATATATAATAGAATATCCTTATAGTTTGACGAGAAACAAGGTTTATTTTCGCATGTAGATTCAGCAAATGGGGGACCGAGCTTTAGCGATGTTCCCCATTTGCTGAATCATGCGAGGAAATATACCTTGTATCTTGTCAAACTGTATTGTTTTTATCGATCGCCAAAGTTTAAAAGTCGTTAACATCTATTAAATTTGTTTAAATGGGATAAGAAATTAATGGGGAATTTCTTCAGGAAACAATTAAATCGATTGCAAGATTTTTGGTTGTACATGTAGTTCTGAGAGCATGACTTGATTATGATAGCTGGAGTGTCCGTTCTTGCTTTATTCTAGCACGTGCTAAAATAAAGCCATGGTTTATTTTCCAGCCTTTATCTTTATAGTAGATGACAAAGCTGATGGACAAAAAGTGTCAATTTTACATGCATAAAAAAAAAAAAAAAAATTCGGCAGGTAGGTCCGGAAACCTGAAACACAGATGTTTTTTTTTTGGCCTTGGCACAGGGTTTTCGCAAAATTTCAGGAAGCGCCTGTCATGAAAATGTTAATAATATATAATAAACCTACCTTTATTTAAAAATGCTCCATGTTTCTTCACTGCTGCTTGATTCAGTCAGTCCATATACAGTAATGCTCTAATTAATCGACCTCTTAACCACAGCATAATTATGGGTAACTTTTCAGGATTTCGTCGGAAATATGGCTTGTTGCCATTCATCCGAAAGCTCTCGGCGAGAGCTTTCCAATGAATGGCAACAAGCCATATTTCCGACTAAATCCTGAAAAGTTACCCATAATTATGCTGTGGTTAAGAGGTCGATTAATTAGAGCATTACTGTACATAATACAATACACCTGAATGACACCTGCAGATGTAATTTTCTTACTAATTATTGCTTATCACCCTCTAACACTTGTTTTTAGAGATGGTTGCTTCCATCAAGTTCCATGTTAATATGGGAATTTGGATAATCTTGCTCTTTAACCCTTTCATGACTGGAGATGCGCTGGTGCAGCATTAAAGACCCTGTGCCAGTGCATTCTCTTATATATGGGAGTCTCCGATAGGGAGCCTCGCATATATAAGGGATTGCACTGACTTACAAGGTCAGTGTAGTGCTGGGCGGTATTTAAGCATAAAAATACCGCGGTAATCCTAAAATAATACCGCGGTTTACGGTATTACCGATTATTTAAACTAATCCCTTAAAACCTCCGTTTTAGTAGCATTCGTTTGGTGCACAGGTGGACTGTTTATGGAGGAAATCTAATCGCTACATAGATTACATAAAATGAGGAAATTTACACACACTCAACGATCCGTTTTATTAAATTATGGAATGTATCATTGTCTGCATGCATGTATTCATGAGCTGATCTTCAATACAGGTAATAATTGCGATTTATGCAACTTAATGCAAGCATCATCGACACGTCTGATACGTCACCCAAGAGCTTTGAAACAATCCCCCATTGACAGTGCTGACTTGCACAGAGCACGCGCTGTGACGTTGATATTGGAATGTTCCGTCGGGTGTGAATAACTTAAGAATAAATACAATGCTTTTATTAAATGCCGAGAAATAAAGTGTATTACTTCCAAAGTATTTAACTTATAGAATTATTATTGATTTCCCGTTGAATTATTATAAATCATACTTTTAAATCCCGGTTTATGAATGTGATCAATTATTCCCACTCGATAACACCCCTGAAATAATGAGCTGCCCCGTGCGTTCAGTCGATTAAAAATAGCGCAGAATGATGCAATCATACCTTGCAATATAATGTTGGGCTGGAGTTTATCCCAGGTAGTGAAGGAATGCATTTTGTTTGGAAATGACACGTGGAACGTGGAAAGAAGTGACATGAGTGAAGATGGAAATTTTTTGTTCAAACAACATTACACAAGGTCAACATGCTTGTGTTTCTCTCAAAGTAGTCAGAGAACCTGTAAATTGACTATATAATTAATTTACAGGTTCTTTGAGAGAAACACAAGCATGTTGACCTTTTCAGGATTCAGGCTGGTTCGTTTGACAGTTACGACATTACCAGCAGAACTGAACAGTCGCTTGGAAGCACTGCTTGTGGCAGGAATGCACAAATATTTGCGCGCCAATTTGGATAGATTTGGAAATGAGTTTGTATTCGACTTCCACCACAGAAGTGGGTCACTTTCTTGCGAAATGCAAGGATATGCTGAATAGTTATTAAATTCAGCTTCAATCGCAGATCCTGGGTCATCACATGTGATAGTGGGTTCAATGTTTGTCTTGAAGAAGTCACTCAATTTTCTGCGTTTTTGTGGAGGATCATCTGAAGAAGTGATCCCATTTGAGGTCGACGATTTCTCAACTATGGCAGTCGCAGACATGGCTTCAGCTTTCAACGTTTGGCAAATATGTGTACGTACATCGCCGCGGTTCAATTTTAATCTTGGATCGAGAAAACTTGCTTTGTCAGTTATTTCGTCAACTGTTGTTTCTGCATATTTCTCATCTAGATAGTTCAGCATGCGATTTTTCATGTCTCTTGTCAGCTCAGTGTCTGTGTCCTTTACTTTGAGGATGTCATCATGAAAAAGTTTAAGTACTGGTTTTACGTAAGACACTGTGACATGTTTTTCCCCAGAAAGAATATCAGTGAAAACCATTAGGGGCCCCAATGCTTCTTGCATTGATTCATATACTTCGATGTCTTGCCATGTGGGAATAAGGTGAGAAGCTTTCTTGTTCACACTCAACACTTTTCGAATAGCTTTCTCTTGCTCTAATATTCGTCCTATCATTTTCTGGCGGGAACCCCACCTGGTTTCAGACTCCGTAATGAGCATATGTGTTGGTAAGTTCAGCTCATCCTGCGCCAATCGGAGATCTCTTCTCTCTATCCAACTTTGTGAGAAATGGCAAACTATTTTGTTTGCCACACCAACAGCTCTGGAAATGCGCTGCTCATTCTTCATGGAGTTGTTAACTGCCAGGTTTAGTCTGTGACCAAAGCAGGACATGCGTGGCCAGTTGCTGATTTCAATGGCCTTTATGACAGCGGCCTCATTGTCCGTTGTAACAGCAACGAGCGACTTTTCTGAAAGCTCTCATTCTGACAGCAAATGCTTGATGGCAGCACTAATGTTTTCTCCATTGTGGTTTTGGGGGGTGTACACCGTTTCCAAACATTTACTTTCCAACACCCAGTCAGAATTGACATAGTGAATGGTCAAACTGAGGTACGGTTCACAGGCAGCACTCGTCCACATGTCAGTGGTTAATGAATAGGATTCTATTCCCTGCAGTGATGATTTTATTCTACTCCTTGTCTCATTGTATAATTTGGGTATAGCTTGTGTACTAAAGAATTTTCTATCCGGCAGCTTGTACCGTGGGTCAAATAATCGGAGCATATTCCTGAACCCTCCCTTCTCAACTGTGTAAATTGGGACAAAGTCCTTGGCCAGGAAATTTGTAACAGAGTCCGTCAATTGGCCCCACCTTTTGCCACCGCGTTCATATAAAGTGTTCTTAAACAGGCTCTGTGATATTGACTGCTGCTGGTCGGCGCATGATGTATCTGATAATTTGGCATTGTCTTTTATAAATTTAGTTTTTGCGCCGACGACTTTACCAAATTCCACAGGGTGGTGCAACTTTAGGTGTGTATGCAAATTTGATGTATTGCCATACCTGGCGACTACTTTCTTCTGGCACATTGTGGACTTTGGCGTGTCCGTTTCGATGCTTTTATCATTTTTAGTGAGCACAAAAAACTGCCACACAGGAGATCTAACTTTTTTCTTTCCATCATCTTCAGATTTATTTAATTCCGCCATTTCAATTCAATTAATAATAAAATGAATTATGGGATTGCTAATTATGATTTATGGGATTGCTAATTATATCCTATATCAATAAAGTATAACATGGGATGAATACACATAAAGGGCGTTGCATAAACTTTCACACGTCAATCATTGAAACGGACTAGTCATTTTAAAATTGTCGAGCAGCACGTGCATGGTGCCCACAACGTAAGCCTTGAAATATATTCGCGCCAATTTCGCGGATGACTTGGTAAACAGAATTCGCAACGTTAGTAGCTACTCCAGCCCAATTTACAGCAACGCTGTCTCCCGACACAAACTGGCTACCTCTTAATTATGATTTCGATGAAATAGGGTGTAAAGAAACGAAGTAATTTCTTTGTATCTTGACAAAGGAAAACAACAATATACTCGGTAATTGGCCTGTGTGATGTGTAACCGCGATAATACCGTCTTCAAGGTTTACCGATTATGGAAAAGAACAACGGTAACGGTATTGAAAATCATACCGATTATAATCGGTATACCGAAATACCGCCCAGCACTAGGTCAGTGTAAATATTGTTAGGCCAATGTATTCTTTTATATATGCGAACTTCACAAGACTCGCAAATATAAGAGAATGCATTGGCACAGGGTTTTGCAAAATTTCAGGAAGCTCCAGTCTATGGAAGGGTTAGTGGTAATAACTTCTATATCTCTTCACTGTAGGAATTGAGATTGCTGGTAAAACAGCTGTGGTTCTCGGAAGAAGTAAAATAGTAGGATCACCCATGGCAAATATGCTGACATGGGATCATGCGACTGTTACTATATGTCATTCCAAGACAGTAGACCTGCCCAAAGTCGTGAGTTATTCCTATGATATTATTATGTATATTTAAATGTGTTATTGAAGCACTCTGCTGTCAGTCATCTGATCATGTTGCGCATGCTATATACAAATTAGCAACATACACATATTAGAAATTATATACGTTTTTTTTTAGCAGTATCTTTTGTTTATAAATGTTGAAATTGGTTGAACTTATTAATCATCCTGCCGCTCGACAAAGGACAAACTATAGGCCTACTGACCATAAATTTAGCTGGACCATTTCAACTTGTATTTGATAAATCCTTTAATTCTGATAATATTAAAGTTTTCTTGTGTTTAGTTTGAACTGCATTTCTTTGGATGTACAACACACTGTTACATTAATAGCCATTTTTCACACCCCACCATGTTTTTTAATAATTCGGGGGTAAACATGACTGCTTGGAAATTTTGGTTGTAATAAGCTAGGCTACCTGGTTATTTTTACATGTAAAACATAATAATAAAAACCTGCATATCTACATATTTTGAAAAATATTAATTGTCAGAGAACCAGTTAATCAACTTTGTCTGGCATTAATTAAATTCCTCGACATGACAAAATCATTATTCCTCGTTCAAGTACATTGATTTCAATACAATTTGATCGCCGATAAGTCTGTGTATATAGAGGAGAAAAAAATGAACAATATCAAATTATAAAACATTTTCATGCCAAAATTGACATAGAACATTATTAGAGCACAATATGGCAAAACAAAATTGGCTGTCCCCTATAAAAACTTGCGCAGTTAAGTATTGACACAATGTATGGATGTTGGACTACTAATAATAAGAAGGTCACATACCCTCTCCAAGGATTCTTCCCTGTATTTAGGGGGGGCTGGGGACGGAGATAAATCCTGTAGGTATGCTTAACTCTCAAATGTTTCTTTACTCTAGGTTGGTATGGCTGATATACTGGTTGTGGCTATTGGAAGGCCTCAGTTTGTAAAACAGGACTGGGTGAAACCAGGAGCTGTGGTTATTGACTGTGGTATCAACACCATTGATGGTATGTTACACACATATACATTAAAAACGTAATGGGAAGTTACAACTTATGATGCCTCTGTAAGGCCAAAAAAAAAAAGAGTTTTTTTTTTTTTCAAATCAATGATGTAGGGCAGGGTAGGGAGGGTTTTATTTTTATTTTTTATTTTTTTCTGAGCATAGTATGCATGGACAAAGATACCTTCCTCTGTCTAGTAATAACCAGAAATGTAGAGGGAACTGTTATGCATATAAACTCATTTAGTCTTATATAAAAATGACATTGTACTACCAGTGTATGACTGGGATTACCTAACATTATATAATGCCCCTGACATTAACTACTGTTATTGTTGTCTAAAAACTGATACCTCCCCATTCTAATATGTGATCCTGAATTTAGTCCTGTGCCTTTCAATTGTATAAAGTTACAATTAGTGTAAGTTTTTCACAATGACTAATTGCATGAGGATCAGCTAATCATTTTCTTAATTGTAGTCATCTACTTCATGTTGTAAGCCTGCAAGTCACTCTTTAACACATTACATGTTAGAGCTCAATGCACACTAATATTCAACACATATCTACTATGGACATGTTGATGGCAGTTTGTAAAACCAAAAATATGAATATCTATTTTTCTATGTTCTTAGGGATGATGGTTTTACAAAACTTAATTACCTTTGACCCTTTCATGATGGGAGCTGCGCTGGTGCAGCATTAACGATCATGTGCCAGTGCATTCCCTTATATATGCGAGACTCATATAGGGAGACTTGCATATATATACGAAAATTAATTGGCACAGTGTTTTCGCAAAATTTCAGGAAGCGCCACTCATGGAGGGGTTAAATTTAAATATTATATATATATATAAAAGAGTAGGATCTGTCTGTCCACCTGTCCGTCTGGATTTTTCTCCCAGACTGCTGGTCCAATTTCAACCATGTTTGGTGTGGTGACTGGGTACTCTTGAGTTAATTTTTCAAAATTTGTATTTAAAAAAAATTATTTAAATAAATAATAAAAAAACAAATAAGCTCACGATGGGCCTATTTCAGCACCAGATGTGGCCTGTGCCATCAAAACAGAATAACGATTATAAGTCCACTATGGGCTTATATCAGAACCAAATAAGTCCAATATGAACCAATGTTAATATTTAGGTCCAATATGAACCTATTTGCCCGAGGATATATTGAAATAGCATAATAATATATGATCAATCAGCTGGATCAATATATATAAAAGAGTAAGATCTGTCTTTTATGTGCATGAAGCGCACAAAGGGGCCTGTGGCCCCTCTGACGCTGAATAAAGGCTCCCAAGGGGAGCCTGTTTCAGCTAGTACTATAATAATTTCATGTTTATTGCAGATCCGTCCAGGAAATCTGGCAAGAGACTTGTTGGAGATGTGGATTATGAGCGAGTAAAGGAGCGTGCATCCTGGATCACGCCGGTACCAGGGGGAGTTGGTCCAATGACGGTAGCCATGTTAATGAAAAACACGGTGGACCAAGCTCAGCGAGCCTTCTCTGCTGTAGGTTTTAAAAATGCTTCTAAAGTTCTACGAATGATGAAAAAATAACGTTTGAGTATAGGTAGCATTCAAGTCTTAATTAGGTAATTGAATAAGATAAGTAAGATAAGTGGAATTGGTTTCTCTGAGATCTTGATGCTTTGGGGATTAAAATTCATGAGCGTGGGGACTTATCACTGAGTATATATATGTGTTTGTGACCTTCGCTGTCAGTTGTTCATACTGTGGATTAAATTAACGTCTTACCCAACATGGCCATTTAATGAAGAAATCAATTCCACCTATTCACATGAGTCATCAGATAGATATGTTGCATGAATTTAATAGCCGACGAGACAAACATGTCATAAGAAATCATGGCTTAGAAATCTCTTTGTTGTTTATACAATCCTGAATCTCTTGCGATATAATGAGTTAAATTCACATGACGGGTTACAAACTGACTATAATATATTATATGCATATATTATAATCAGTTCGGAATAACATACATCATACCTACAAAATTTTGGTTCAATTGATAAGTGTTTTGGGAATTTAAATTGTAATTTGGAGGACATTTAAACCATAAAAACTTCTGGGTTACATTAAAAATTATGATGCTGGATGCCGAGTAGCATACAGTAATGCCCAAAGTAATCAACTTCTTAACCACAGCATAATTATGGGTAACTTTTCAGGATTTAGTCGGAAATATGACTTGTTGCCATTCATCGGAAAGCTCTCAGGGAGAGCTTTCCGATGAATGGCAGCAAGCCATATTTTTGACTAAATCCTGAAAAGTTACCCATAATTCTGCAGTGGTTAAGGAGTCGATATTACTATAGGTTCCTGAGTATTTTCCTACTGTGTGTTTGGAAAATTGCAACTCCTATTACCCTTCCATGACTGGAGCTTCCTGAAAGTTTGAAAAAACCTTGTGTCAATGCATTTTCTTATATGTGTGGGAGCCTCCCATACATAAGAGAATACATTGGCCTAACAATATTTACCTTGACCCTGTAAGCCACTGCATTCTATTGCATATGCAAGGCTCCCTATGGGAGACTCGCTTATATAAGATAATGCACTGGTACAGGGTCTTTAATGCTGCACCAGTTGCGCAGCTCCCGTCATTAAAGGGTTAAGAATGAACTTTAACCCTTTCTTTGTTAAATGGATTCTGCCTTCACTTATAAAAGTATACATTGGTATGCTCTATTATTCATCTGGAATAATGTTCAGGAAAGTTAAGCAGACGACATATAGTCGAAAAGATGCTGTTGGTACCTATTGATTGATGGGCAAATGTTCAGATAATAAGCTTAAGAAACGACCTATGGAGTGACATTTCTTATCGGTACTACTCGTCGGTGAGTATTTAGAATTGAAAGGGTTAAGAGAGATATGTGGACTATAAACCCGTCATGTGTCTTTAAAGTAAGTTAAAAGTTTTGAAATTGTGTGATGTAAAAGAGATTAATGCCAAATGAAATTATGTGATGTTAAAAGAGCTTTAAGTACTCCAAACTGAGATCAACATAAATTTTTAAAGACAGATTTGGGATCAGGGACCAGCCTACAGGGCGACTTGGGAGATATCTCCCTAAAATGTGCCACTTCTCCCTATTATTGTCCAAGGGAGAAGTGACTTCTATCTTAATATCCAGTATGCATATTTCCAACCAGTGTAGTTGAAATGTATTTATGGATTATATTAATGGTGTAGTTGCTCATTATAATAGTAAATTTATTACAAATGAGCTCTTGTATTTCGTAATACTTATTGGATCAGAGAAACGTGAGGATGGAAAGTAAGTTGAACTTCAGCCTTTATGACTTATCCATTTCGCCCTAATAATCTAATAGGGAGAAGTGACTTCTCCCAATTGTAATTCCCTAGGCTGGTCTTTGATTGGGACTGTTAAGAGTATTTTTATAATTTGTTTTCACGAGTTGTTGGTTGATATTGGCTGAATTTCTGATGTTTGTTGTAGAATTAATGTTGAAGTTTGAGCTTAAATATAGTTTATTTAGAGGGAACAATGCTTCATATTATTTCATCTCACACTTTAGCTTTAAGTCATCATCATGTCAGTCTCAGAAACATTCATTAACAGCTGAATACTATTTAGCAGTCTGCCTGTCTTAATTGTAACAAAAGCTTATCATTTTGAAAACATCAGTGCCAATAAGTGTTATTTCTTAGCGTCTTGGCTGCAAGACAATGTAAAATTTCACATTGTGAGTACTGAGTACTTTTATCTCTAAGAATTTGATATTGACATTGCGAATGCCTTGCACAGCTTTATGTCAAACATTTCATGCAGCCTAATGTTCGTCTGTCTTGGATGACTCGGACTCTAATAATATCAACGGTAGGAAAGTATTCTGACAGAGATACATCATGTAAGCCACACAACCTATTTTATTAGTAAGATGAATATAACCACTGTTGAATAGCCAGTATTTTAATCATTTGTTAAGCAGATTAGTTACATGTTGTTAACCAGTTGTGTTTTATATACGAGTCCAAAAATTTGATGTCATATTTTTATAGTCATATTTTTCACTAGTCTTCCATAAAAAAAAAAATGGCATTTGAGAAACTGAAGTCCTGTATTGTTGTGCTTTTATTTAAAGGTGGCAGGTAATGTTGCTCTGGATACTGATTAATTTAAGATCAATGAGGTATATATACATCAGCAAATGGGATCTTTCATTTGAGAATTAGCGTTGTAACTATATATATTATATGACATCATTGTGCTTAAATTATTACGGTCAATATCCATTGTAAATAATTTTGATTCTATATAAGAGATTTTTTAGGTTTTATGGTCACAAAGGGAGTTGGCAATTCACCAAGTCTTGATCATATAGTGTTCATGGCACATGATTAAAGATGTCATTATTCATTCCGTATAGCATTGCCTGTCATCTTTATTTATTATTCTTGTAGTCTTGGACCATACCAAAGAGTGACCCTTAATTGTTATTTGCTAGCTTTAAAAAGTATATTAGAGCACATGGTTCTAAACTAAAGTCTAATATACTGGTTAATTTTAACACTTTGGCAGGTGAGTATGTCATTTATGATGTCATATCCATGGGTGAATATATTTTTGCAAATTAGCTGAGTAAATTGTAACAAACGCCTACATGTATATAACAAATAAAAAATACAAACAACATTATTAAAAGCATGTATCAATGTAAATAATTAAAATAATATCCGTCCACATTATATCCATGAAAAGTTTCCTTTTAGGAGATGAGATTCCAAATTTGTGTACATAGTAATGCAATATTACCCTAAAACTATCTTAAACGACATAAATGTCATTCCATTCACCAGCCCTACTGCAACATAAATGTCGCTCTACCTGCCAAAGGGTTAAAATATGAGTCTGGTTCAATAACTTTAAGCATAAAATGCACAATTCTCATTAATAATTTTGTGATAGGATGTTATGTTTCATGGATATGTTTCTCCCTTTATGTATGTGATAGATCTGTAGACTTAAGTTTTACATTGTTTTGGGTGATCCATATACAATCATGTAATAGTGCTATTTGTTTTTGTTTAGCTATTACACATTTTCACATTTTTAATTGTTATTGGAGTCTTATATTGAACAATATAAAAGTATTATCCTGTCATTTAACCTGTAAGAGCATTTAGGTTGCTGAATTATGTACATGTATGTAGTTCGGTACTAAATGTTAATTTCTATCAAAGTTGTTGCCCAACTTACCTTTCTAGCTATCTTTTGACACCGGTGATTCATTCTCGATTCATACTCCTACATCACTTTCTATATCTCTCTACAGTTATCCACTGGACTTTAAGTATCTTGAAATAAATTAGTGTCTGTCAATATATGATACAATTTTTCTTGGTAAAACAGTCATTTAGGTCGATCCTAATCTGGCACCTTTGCCAAGGTGCCAATGGGACAAACTTATTGTCTCTTATCCAAGGATTGTTAAAGCTTACTAATCTTGCATGTGATGTACCTATAACCACTGTCTATTAGCTTATGTACAACTTTTAGTACAGAAATAAAGTATTTTAGGTGAACTGTGTTCTGGTTATTCCACTCTTATAAATGAAATGGCCGTTGACCTTCGAGCATAGATTTTAATGGGCATAAACCAAACATGAGTTAAACCTTTCTATACTAAATACTCATTGACAGGTAGTTATTATCCCTTAGGAAATGTTCAGATAATAAGTTCAACAAATGAACACAGTTGAACTTATTATCTGAACATTTCCCTCCAAGAAATATGACTCCTCTGTACTTGTATTATCTGTCGTCTGCTCATGTTTCCTGAAAACCCCCTCCAGATGAATAATAGACCATTCCAGTGTATACTATGATAACAGAGTCGGAGAATCCATTTAGTATAGAAAGGATAAATGAGCATAAACCAAAGATGAGTTAATGATTTCAGGCTCTCAAAATCAATTGTCTTGGATAACTATCTCCATATGGGATTTGTATAGAATTTCGCTTACAATTTTCCACATCAAATTATATAGTAAACGACTCATCTCATAATAAGATACTAAATGATGAGGTTAATACTTGCTTCTGATTGTTGTCAGTGAACCCTGTCGGTCATCATCAAGAAATGTAATATTTCACTAAAGTCAAATTCTAATCCAAAATCCTGATTTGACTTCCCCAAATAAAGTTATATCTGTGTTATGAGAAGGACCTGTACATTTGTTTATAACAATACAATTTATCAATTAAATTTGGATTAACCCTTCCATGACTAGAGCTTCCTGAAATTTTGCGAAAACACTTTGCCAATGCATTCTCTTATATATGGGAGACTCGTATATATAAGAGAATGCACTGGCACATGGTCGTTAATGCTGCACCAGCTCCTGTCATGAAAGGATTAACAGTAATTTCCTGCTTGACATGCTGAAACATCAGTCTTCTCAATGTTGCAGGCCTCCAGTGCATGGACCTTGAAAATCCTGCCACTGAATTTGATAAAGCCTGTTCCCAGGTTAGTTTGTTTCTTCTAACATCTTGTTAATCAAATTAATGCACTATATCATATTCATGCACTTGCAGTTGGTACAGTAATGCCCTAAATAACTGACTCCTTAACCACAGCAGAATTATGGGTTAATTTTCAGGATTTAGGCTTGTTACCATTCATCGGAACGCTCTCAGTGAGCTTTCTGATGAATGGCAACAAGCCATATTTGCGACCAAATCCTGAAAAGTTACCCATAATTCTGCAGTGGTTAAGGAGTCAATTATTTATGGCATTACTGTATGTTTCCCCTATACGGAGACTAAGAGCCGGGAATAATTTTCTTCAAAACGGCAGCAAGATGCCACACCTGGCATTATCTATATATATATAAAAGAATAGGATCTGTCTATCTGGATTTTTTTTTTCTCCCAGACTTTTGGTCTGATGTGGTATGATGTGGTGACTCGGGGTATAGTAATTCCGTCTGATCATAGGCCCAAAGTTGGAAGTTACTTTTAAATTTCAAGAATATTGAATTTGACACTTAATTTTCACAAACACTAAACTTCTAATAAACTTCTGATATCTATAATACTAAATAGGACTCGTTAACTCTTCATAACGGGAGTTGCGCTGGTGCAGTATTAAAGATCCTGTATCAGTGCATTCTCTTATAAATGTGAGTCTTCCAAAGGGAGCTTTGCATATATAATGCACTGGCTTACAATGTTAAGATAAATATTGTTAGGCCAATGTATTCTCTTGTATATGTGAGGTTCCCTATGGGAGACCTGCATAAATAAGCGAATGCATTGGCACAGGGTATTGGCAAAATTTCAGGAGCTCCAGTCATTAGGGTTAACACCTTTTAATATTAATCACTTATGCGGAAAGTGAAGTCAGTTGAACAAGCCTTTGTTTATGTTAGGTACGGACCTTTTAAGACTTGTTTCAAGAACCGCAGAATCTCGTGAGATTTTATTCACATGAGCCCTCCACTTTGAGCTTTCACAGAAACAAATTTTAAAAGGTGTTCCTTCTTCGTCACAACCTTTTGAGCTGACAAATTTGTATTGTGTGACTATTATTAACAACAGTGTTTGTGCTGGACCTAAAAATCTTCTGGCCAAAAGTGGGCAAAGGAAATTTTAGTAGCCAAATTAAAAAAAACTTTGGCCAAATTAAATCCTCATTTTCTGGGCTCACAATTGATGACTAAATGATATTTTTATGTCGCGTTGCTGACACCATGTTCACCAACTAATCAAGTAATGGCGTGTGTTATTTGTCATTACTATTTTCACAGAAATAAAACAACAGTTCTGTTGCTTATTATCATGAGGTGTTCAATACCTATTGTCGTATTAATAACCTTGATGGTGTGAAGCCCGGTTGTTATTATAAGACGCGGGGGGTGGGGGGGGGGGACAGTTTTGCGACACATTGCATAACTGACATGCTATAACTTGTACATCGAATTATAGGACAATGCATTTCATAATATGCATTTTTATTATAGGACAATGGATTCTTGAATACTGCCTAATCAACAAAATAGTAATCATTATGATAAAACCAGTGCAGAGATTAAGGTTTTTGATGATTAGTAATCGCCATTGTACAACCATCACCATTCAATCAACGCTCTCCTTACAAAATAAATTTGGGTTGTCATCTATGACGTATCCGAAGTATGAAACCCACGTGCCCAAAACCCAGCTAGCCTAACTTCGTTGATATCTTAAGCACGTTTTGAATTTGTGGTGAAAAAATAGTTTGGCCAAATTAAATTTTTTGTGGCCACTTTCTAAAAAAAGTGGTCACTTTGCCACCAACATCGCGAACGCTGATTATCAAGTCGTGTCAAGACTATAATTCAATGAGACGTAGCTTGTGTTACATCATTTTGAACTAGAGGTGTTCTGACATGAAAGCAAATGAACAATTTCTCTTCAATTGACAAGGAGCATAAATTGTCCTCCTGAATTTTCCTGAACATATCATCCTGTATAAACAACATGACTTCCACTGACTATGCATGACCATGTTTATTCCTGTATATACTCAACACATGTAAATTATTATCATTATTATATCTATATTTCAGACTCTGTTGGTCCATATATGAGTATTATGTACATGTATATATCAGTAATCATTAATCAATCATTTAATATACAATAATTCATTCCAACAATGAAATATTTTGGAAAAGTATTTAAAATCTGAATTGAAAAACATATAAATGATTTATTTGTTCATATCTTTCATTCTCTCGCGAAAACTGAACACACATTTTCTCCTCAACATCCCTGGTGACAGCATTCGATCATTGACAAATATACCACTCGCACTACATCTTCTTTCATAACCCATTAACATCCTATACGTATTATTATAACACGCAGTTAATTTATTGAAACAGCATTTGGTGCATTGTACCCAAAGATGGGCACAGTATAACTGAGAAATATAATGCTGAAATAAAATCATTTTGACTGAAAATTTCCTAATTATCATATTAGACCATACAGATAGCACGGTTTTGTCGTTCAATATTTCCATCATCTGAAAGGTCATCAGTAAGAACATGTCCGAGATATTTACAAGAAGTTAAGTAAACTTGCCGTATGTCATATTGTCGTGCTATAACCTGCTCCCAGATTGAGAAAGTAATGTCGTTTTTATGGTATCATGAAAAATTCAGATGAGAGGAAATGATCTGAGAATTTCAGATGCCACTGAAATGCATTAGCCATGCTCGCATATAATGCGCATTGTTTATTCTGGACTACAGAATCACACAAAACTTGTGAAAACTTATGGTTCGATGTTGCAAAAAACAATGTTGTTTAAATTTTATGGGTACCAAGATTGCACTGAAGCTGGAAATATCAAAATGGATGATCCGTGTACCGAGGGAAAGAAATTGTTGAATGTCTGGGCTATTCCTTTCTCAATTATTTATGTTGTTTACCAATTTGGGTTTGAAAACAGATACTTTGGCTCCCGCTCCGGTTACTGGGGGTTTTGTAAGCTTGTGAATTCTCTTATATATGCGAGGCATTCTCCGAGAGAATCACATATAAGAGAATGCACTGGCACCGGTTCTTTATTGCTGCACCAGCAGAGCTCCGTAATGAAAGAGCTAAAAAGAATATTCATTGGTTAAAGGAACTGAAGGCCTTCGAAGTGGGTTAATGCAAAATACATACAAGTCTGTAGAACATCTATCATCAATAAGTACATGAAAAATAAGATTGACTTTGTTTTTATTTTCATTATTAATAACTCCAATAATGAGTCAAAACCATTGTTATGTAAACAGCAAAATTACTGTAAATGTCCAATTAGTCCCATCAGATACCATATTTCAATCAAAACTTGAAAACTGGAAAAGGTCTAAGAATATTCTGAAAATCATATTCAGAACTAAAATATTTGAACTTACTACTTGCTTACCAATGTTTGTTGACAAATCACTGTAACAGTTTTGTTTACATAAAAATGTTTTCAACACACAACATTTCTTTATTAGAGAACTATCAATAATGAAGGGAAGAACAATGATTCTATTTCTCCATGTTCTTCTTAGTGGTGATGTTTTTGCTGACTTTTATATTTTTCATATTTATACCCCCATCCTAAAAGATGGGGGGGGGGGGGTATACTGGATTACATCCTTCCATTCATCTGTACATGCGTCTGCATGTCCATCTGCTCATTTTCTATTCAAGTTAACTGAAAATGTTGGATTTCCGTCTGTCCGCTCTCATATCTCAACCATGTCATCGGATATCAATGAAATTTGGTATGCAGGTTTGGCTTCATGAGGGCTTTCAAAAGAGGGTTCATGGACGTTGTTCACATTCTCAAGAGTTATCCCTCTTTCTTTATCTGAAAGTGTTGGATTTCTGTCCATCGTTCGTTAGAATTGGCAAGTAATTTGTTCGTTCATCACATTTTTTCTCAATTTGGTTTCCGACCTGCCTATATTTAAATTATCACCATGGGGGTATCTCAGCCCCTGTAGTGCATCCTCTTGTTACTCACTGCTCGCACATGCTTTGTATTCCTTTAAGAAAGTGTAGAAATGTCCTGTACTTGGTGAACGTGCTGGTCCCAACTTATGTGCTAACTTTTTGACAGATCACATCATACCATCCAGATTCTCCCTGGAGATGTAATTAAAATAACTAAAGGTGAAATAACTATAATTGCAGCAGTTTGTAAAATCAAAAGAATGTTGACCAGAAGCCCATGTATAATATAATTAAAGACATATTACATCCTTAAAGTGATGTGAAACACTGCGGTAGGGTGATCAAATAGAAATAGAGAATAATCTTGTTCAATGTCGTTATTTAAAAAAAATATTATAACCAAATTGACAACACACATCGTCATTCTTATATATTAATTGGCGAAATCATTTTCGTTTGTTTATCGCCGATATATTCGTCCCGAATCGAGTAGTAAATATTTACAATTGAGCATAGTTCAGTCGATGTTTTCCATGGAGTGGTATGGTCGATTTGTTTCGTATTTTTGGCGATGTTTGTAGAATGTTATATTCCTCCAGTTTGCATATCGCCTGCATACTAACTGATCAGTTTCACACACCCGAACAAGTATATAATATGTCTTTAAATTTCCCTATATCAAATTAATATTTTATCACTCAGCCACCACACCCATTTTAAGAAATCATAATTAAACTATTACAGTCAAAATATTCAACAACATCAGCTGTGCCATTTGCACAACATGACCTCTTCGGTCATCCCGATCAAATCACCGATAAGAATCACTTTATTTAATTTATACGGAATAAATGGTGTTCAAGATCCTAATTTTTATACAAGATTTATTGAAATACCTGCGCTAATAAATTTATTCGCTGTGAGTCGCAACAGTATTTCAAATCACTTTAGTGAATCAATTCATAAAATGTTTTGGTATGTGTTAGTTAATATAGAGATACACTTTTATCATATAATTTGGCCATAAAAGCAGTTTCATAATTATCGCTAATAGACACGTTTAATATCAGCGCGTGCGATGACGTCACGGCGTTCTTCAAATAACTTGCGATCGCTGTAGTTTATGATTGTTGTTTTCGATGAATATTTCGCGTTGCTTCGGGTTTATTTGATCATGTGATAAAAGGTATCTCACACTCGTCCTATTTTATACGTAATTTATCAACCTCGTCCTCTAAATTCTATTTGAGCCTCGGTAAACCTCGGCTCAAATCGAATTTAGTGAACTCGGTTGATAAATTCCGTATAAAATAGAAACTCATGTGAGATCCTCTATGTCTTGTGATTTGTAAGCAATTACCGCACTAGCATTCGATAGTCTGAAACAATTAGCAGGGAATCCCATAACGGTCAAAGATATTACGTCAGTGTCCGGGAACCACAAATCGTGGCAGGAAGCAGCCAATCAGAAGATAGTCATGAGGATGATGTCATCGCCGGTGATGCCATACTGTGGAAAAAGCCCTTTATAGCGGTTATATTACAGGGGATATCAGAATAATATCAGATTATAAAAATTCAACAAAGATGTGAAAGTCTCTCTATATGCCACATTTATAGTCGGATTCCTTATATTTTTTTATTTTACATTTTTGGTTTGTTAAAAGCGATCTGAAAATGGATTCTGTATGCCTAGTAGGGCAGACTCGGGCAAAGTGGGACACCCGGGCAAAGTGGGACATCAGCATAACATGCCTGAAGCACATTTCTCGGGGAAACTTGATTACGTCAGATGACGTCAGTTGTGACTAATTTCAGTGTGCTATCTGTTTGAGAGCCACTCGAGTTTAGAAGAGATCACCAGGCTACTTTTGTGGTGCAAAATTCTATTTTTCTGAACATTGGGTACCATAGTTTCACTAATTTTCGTTCGTTGCTTTCACTCCAGAACCATTTCCTATTTATAGCCTACCAACTTAACTCGCCTAACAATAACACAAAAATAAATAATTATCTCTCTGTAATCTGTCAATACGTGCATCATAGATATGTCCATTTCGGGCAAAGTGGGACAGTGTCCTGCTTTGCCTGAGCATGTCCCACTTTGCCCGGAATGGTGGTCAATATAGTATATTATTGATATATGTTAGATTGCGGGAAGTAAAAAATTTACCATGCCATTTCTCGGCCACTTGACATATTTAGGTCAAAAAAGGGTGTTGTAAGGTGGCCCCCCAAGCCAGCCTGAATACTCACCCCTTTCACCCACCCTGTCCAAAATGGCAGCTTCCAGAAGGCTTCAAAGGGGGCACCATGCCATTTCTCGGCCTTTTTACCGATTTAGGACAACAAAGGGTGTTGTAGGATGGCCCCCAAGCCAATATTCACCCCTTTCGCCCCACCCGATCCAAATGGCCACCGCCCAGAGGGGTTCAAATAGGGCACCTTGCCATTTCTCGGCCACTTGACCGACCGTGAGAGTGTGAAAGGGGTGAATATTTAGATTGGCTTGGGGGGGCCATCCTACAACACCCTTTGTTGGCCTAAATCGGTCAAGGGGCAGAGAAATGGCATTGGTGCCCTATTTTATAATTTCAAAAGATGGCGGCCATTTTGGATAAGGGTGGGGGTCAAAGGGGTGAATATTTAGATTGTCTTGGGGCCACCCTACAACAACCTTTGTTTGTTTGACCTAAAATCGGTCAAAACCCCGAGAAATGGCATGGGTGCCCAATTTGATCCCCACTGGATGGTGGCCATGTTGGATCGGGGTGGGGTGAAAAGGGTGAATATTAAGATTGGCTTGGGTCCACCCTACAACACCTTTTGTTTGACCTAAATCAGTTAAGGGGCCAAGAAATAGCATGGGTGTCCTATTTGAACCCCTCTGGACGGTGACCATTTTGGATCGGGTTGGGGTGAATGAGGTGTGTGGAAAGAAAACACCCTTTGTTTGACCTAAATCGGTCAACGGGACGAGAAATTGCATGGGTGTCCTATTTGAACCCTTCTGGATGGTGGCCATTTTGTATCGGGGTGGTGTGAAAGGGGTGAATATTTAGATTGTCTTGGGGGCCCCAACAACACCACCCTTTGTTTGACCTAAATCGGTCAAGGTGTCGAGAAACGGCATGGGTGCCCTATTTGAACATTTCTGGACGGCCGCCATTTTGGATCAGGGTGTGGTGAAGGGGGTAATATTTAGATTGACATGGGGAGGCCACCCTACAACACCTTTTGCTTTACCTAAATTGGCCAAGGGGTCGAAAATAGGCATTGGTGCTGTATTTGAACCCTTCTGGATGGTGGCCACTTTGGATCAGGGTGGGGTGAATATTTAGACTGGCCTGGAGGCCACCCTATAGAACAGACCAAGAAATGGCATGGGTGCCCTATTTGAACCCCTCTGTATGGCAGCCATTTTGGATTGGGGTGGGGTGTGTGGAAAGAATACCTTGAGGGCAGCCTACAACACCCTTTGTTTTACCTAATTATAAAAAAATTTGAATAAGGAATGTCTGTCTGTAGCAGTCTGAGCAATGGCAATTCTGTCTCTTCGATTTTGGTGTCCCAATTTGCACGGATAGCATGTCATATTGTCCCACTTTGTCCAGTGGGGTGTCCCGCTTTGCCCAAAGGCACGGGCAAAGTGGGACAAAACAAGAGGTTCCAAAAGGGACATACCAAGATGTTGTTTGATATCAATGACCAGTATGTTATATGCGCCGATGAATTGTATACCAATCAACAGCCTTCCAGTTTTTTCCAGCGAAAACCCTATCTAAAATTCCTTGAAAACATTTTGTGTCCCGCTTTGCCCGGGTCTCCCCTATGTGTTTTCAGGATTGACTACAATGTTTCCATTCTTGAGTTATGGCGGGTTGGCATTTTGTGGCAACATCTCTCCCTGTTTTTCAATTTCCAGTAACAAACAAGCCACTTACCGAACTAGCTATGTGTAATAACATGTCTTATTAACAGGTGGACAGAAAAATATAGAGGGGTTTACAAATAATAGCCTCACAAAAACATGTTTCCACTAAAATGAGAGCTGGAAATGGGTAGATTCTGAAAATAGACACACTGGTCATATAGAAACCATTCTAGGGTCACTTTTAGCCCTTCCATGACTGGATCTTCCTGAAATTTTGCGTAAACCCTGTGCAAATGCATTCTCAAATATATGCGAGTCTCACATAGGGAGCCTCTCATATATAAGAGATTACATTGGACTAAAAATATTTACCTTGACAAGTTGACCTTGTAAGCCAGTGCTTTCTCTTATATATGCAAGGCTCCCTATGGGAAACTCACATATATAAGAGAATGCACTGGCCCAGGATCTTTAATGGCATACACCCCATACACAGTAGGCACACACCTACTGTGTATGGGCAATTAGGAATCTACTCACAAACCCTACATACACTCTTCAGAGGCATAACATAACTAAAGTGGGTTGACAGCCCTTTCAAATCTTCCCAGGTATCATCCCAAACTCCAAACTTGTTCAGGTTCTTTAAAGAAATATTATGTACTTGTTTGGGTGCGTGAAACTGACGTTAGTATTCATGTGCTATGCCAACTGGAGGAATGCAGCATTCTACTAACATCACAGATAAACTGAAGCAAATCGACCGTACCACTCCATAGAAAACATTAAATATTTACTACTCGAATCGGGGCGCTTATATCGGCGATAAGCTAATGAAAACAATTTCGCCATCGGCAGTCACTGCATTTAATTAATATATAAGAATGACGGCGTGTGTTGTCAATTTAGATATACTATGTGTAAAAATAACTACTTTGAACAAGATTATTCTCCATTTCTATTTGATCACCCTACTGGAATGTTTCACATCACTTTAATGCTGCACCAGCACAGCTCCCGTCATGAAAGGGTTAATCGTCCTTCAAGATGATAAACAATTCATGAACTATTGTATTGCTCTTAGTTATGAAATTAATATGGTTGAATCTATTTGTTCAAGGACCTGGCCATATATTAGAAATATCTTTAAAAACAATATTGATATGAATATCCTTATCAATATTTACATACATACATCACTACAAATAAACTTCACAGTGACATCACAGTAGCCCAGGGTCAAACACCGAAGAACATAGATAAGCTGGCGTCTGAGATCAAACTGCTGTCATCTGAGGTCGACTTGTACGGGAAGAAGAAAGCCAAGGTCTCATTGGATGTACTGAAGAGACTGGGCAGTCGACCATCTGGAAAATATGTTGTTGTTACCGGGTAAATATACATTCAGTGTTATCTTTGTTACCAGGCCTGCACAACAAAATGTTAAATGAGCTTGGTGGTGTGAGGTTTTCAACGCAACTGCCAATTCATTGATTTTCCATTTATTATAAAATTCAAAGGAAGCACTAATGTTTTTCTAAATTACATATGGCACATTTAATTCGCATGAACCATACAGCTTCACCGAAAGTGAAGAAATAGGTGTGTGAACTGGTCAACGTTATTGCACGAGTTTGTTTTGACGCGATGTCAAAATGAGAATCGCAGCATGACAAATGAGTGCATTAACATTAATATGTTCACACTAGGGACCTTCGAATATTCGAGATTCGATCCGATGTCGATATCGGGCACCCGATTCGAGATCGACACCGAATCGCTCCACTGATTCGGATATTTTCGAATCGGGTGTTCCTTTGGTATAGTCTCGGTTTTTTGCGTCTAGATAACACATGCCAAATGATCTGAACTCACAAAAAATGAGGCACAAGGTTGCCAAGTTAGCCAACATTGGTAATTTTGAATGTTTGCCGCTCAGAATAGACGTGCATTATGCAAATTATGTGCTTCGATTGCAACACATGACGGTGATCAATCACCACATATATTTGTAATCTGTATGGACACTGTGTAAATTGTCTACATGGTGTGTGATCGCCAGATGCGGAACTCATTTGATTACCTTATGTTTAGAACTTCAGATATCCAATTCAGATTATATGAATAAAATTCAATGTCAGCCATTGTTATGAGTGACAAAACATAGATTGGAATGAACAGACACCTTAGAAAAATCAGTCTATTGCGTTACCTCATGGAATTTGCTTTGATACAATATTAAAATATCCCAGAATTTTAATATTGTATCAAAGCAAATTCCAATTATGTAACTACACCTTCAAGTCCACATCTGTTTTTAAATCAGATAAACTTCTTGGTACAGAGAAAATTAATAATTCAAATGTTTCTTCAATACTCTCTTTGATATCTATGCATATTTATTTTTTCAAGCCAACATTTGTGAACTTTACTCTCGATTATTGTCAATCAATCAGCAAACATGTCATAATTTACGGCCAGTCCCAGACACGTCTTGTTTTTGGAATTTGTTTGATGAATAAAGTTGAAAAATTGGGCACAAACACATCGGATGAAATAAAAAAGGACAGAGAGATTGACGACCCGATTTCTTCTTTGATTTGGCTAGTTTCCAATATGTTATCTCGACTTCGATTCATTCAATTTTGCCATGTTATATGTCAAATGAAAGGGAATTTTATTGCCAACAAGAGGATATTTTGGCTGCAATTATCAATTTCTAGAATTTATTAGGGTTTTGATAGTGGTTGTGGTTTTAGCCAAAATCGATCATTGGAACCTTTACACTGGTATAATAATAATCTATATTGGTATTTTAGTAATTTTCCCCAGGGGCCTGTGGGTTATACTGAAATTTGAATGGTACCCCTATTGCTGCTGAGGGAAATCTCAGTCCATAAAAAACTACAAACATCTACTAATATTTATATTAGGTACCATAAACTTTGCGACGAAACATCAAGTTAAATTCGCGGGTAAAATAAGTGTACTGACAATATTTTGTGCCGTATTCCTGATCATTCTTCAGTGGCTAACATCTGGATCTTGTCTACATAATGATTAATGAGAACCAGTCAGAACAGTGTTAGTTGAGAACGTAATCATGATGTACATGTATACAGACAGAATGAACCATATGGCTTTTAGCAATGTCTACTCCGATATCTTTCAGAATGCACAATAACTGTCAATGTGTGTAGCCCTAAAAAGAATTAGTTTCCTGCCAAATAGTTTACAGTGATCAGCGCTAAATGGTCAAATAAAATAATCTTCGTTTATTACTTCCTGTTGGTATTATTTAGTGGCAGATTTTTACACATGTGTTGTAGCCATTAATCCATGGATCAGTAGGAAAATATGTTGGAGGGGAAATTTGGGTGAGAGGAAAGGGACCTTAAAAGGGACGCAATGCCCTCATAGCAGAAACCCTGGAACGATATCAAGCGATAGATGGTAAATATTATATGGCCACATCCATCTTGATGAAAAACTCCCCATGGTTGCCACGGTGGGGAATCATGTGGGTTCGAGTTGATGAGCATCACGCATTCAAAATGGCCGATGGGAGCAACCAGAAACGAGGAAAAAGGTAATAAACTACGATAATGATATATTACGTAGTATTTTGACAGCTACAGGCATATGCTATACTATTTTTCAAACAAGCTGATACTCATTTGTGTCCAAACTCACAGTTGTTTGCTCTAATATTCTGACCAAAGTTATCAGTCGAAGGATTCTCCTCGATGTATGGCCTTATGTATTCCACGAACATCCGACTAGCCACTTTTGTCAGAATGTTATAGAAAACTACTGAGTATTTCCGAACAAATAAGGTATCAACTTGTTATAGCCCCCGCAACGAAGTTAGGGGGGTATACTGGAGTCAGCTTGTCCGTCCGTCGAGCCGTCATGGACACAAATTTCGGAGTTTTTCTCAGTCGTTTTTTGATCAATTTCCGTGAAACTTGGCACAGACATCAACCACCATGGGAACCTGTGTACCTGCGATTATGATTTCTGTCCGACTTTTTTTTGTGGGGTTATTCCCCTTTTTCGACTTAGAACAGTTTTGCAACATGCATAATTTTGTCCGAGCTTTTATTCCTACATTTTTCGGTCAATAGGTTAATTAAGATTACGGTTAGGGTTGTGCACCTGCAATGGGAACTGTTATTTTATTATTTTAACTAAATGTTGACTCACATGTGAAACATCATAGTATTTTAAAAACGGGGGGCATCCTTAGTCCCATTGGGACAGTCACACCTCTAGTTTTAAATTATAACTAGCATATGCTCGTAACAGTCAAAATGCTATGTTTTGTGTCAATTCCTCATATATTATATTGTTGTGTGTTTGTAAATTTTGAATGCGTGGTACTCACCAACCTCGAAACCATGTGATTCCCCACCGTGAATGCGATCTATGCAGAAATCAGATTTATAGTTGTAAATCCTTGTCATATATTGTGTTCCAGTTTTGTTCTTGCCTCCTTTCTTTACATTTCCCTCTTTCCACTGAAAAACCTGAGTGCAAATATAAACTAATCAATTGTTATTGAAGGGTAACACCCACACCACTGGGCGAAGGCAAGAGCACAACCACCATTGGTTTGGCCCAGGCAATAGGAGCGGAGATAAAGAAGAATGTTTTTGCCTGTGTTAGACAGCCGTCGCAGGGACCCACTTTCGGGATCAAAGGTAATAAACATTCTGCTTCCAATGCGGTTTGCTGTAAAGATCCATATTTATGTTTGTGAAACGATTGACAGAGATTTATATATGGGTGCAAGTTATCAAAATACCATTCATCATAATATGTAGAAACTTTCACTACAAAAATAGATGATTTATTGCGATTATTATCTGATTGGTGGCAAAATCAAATGGGAAGAAAGGGTCTGTGAAAATCCTGTGTCAATGCATTTTCTTATATATGTGGGTCTCCCATAGGGAGCCTCACATATATAAGAGAATACATTGGCCTGACAATATTTACCTGACCTTGTAAGCCAGTGAATTCTCTTATGTATGCGAGGCTCCATATGGGATACTCACATATATAAGAGAATGCACTGGCACAGTATCTTTAATGTTGCACCAGCACAGCTCCTGTCATGAAAGTCTTAAGCTTCATACCCACTGTGATAAAAAATTAAATAACTATATTGTGCCATTTTTTAAATTGATGGACATGAGTTGGTAATAGAACCACAGGTCCCCTGGTGCGACATCACTACCATGATTATATGCCTTAATACAAGGTTTATATCTAATTGAGCATAGACTCACTTCGTATCAAAAGTCATCAATACCCCTGTACATAAGATAATCAAATATAGCATAGTAGCAATGCATAATTTACTCTGCTGAGGTCACATAGACAGGACCACAGACGGTCAATCATTGTGACAAGTGGAATTCTGCAGTAGTACTATGCTATATTTTATGGGAATCTGTTCAAGGGTGTCTCCAGTTTCGAAAGTGTGCACATATTCATATATATCTTTGGTGATCTTACACATATCGATGCGGTAGATACGTTAAATTAAAGGTGCTAATATGGTCTAAAAAACTGGGTATGTGGCATTATCTTATGCACAGGGGATAGTGATGAATTTTTATCGCAAGTAACTCTATGCTCAATATACATGTAGGTCCGATAGATATAATCTTGTATTCAGGTATATATTCATGGTAGTGTTGTCGCAGCAGGGTACCTGTGAATAGAACTTGAAAATTAAGTCCATTTCTTTGTGCACCAATATCTGGAGAGATTACCATTTTTGCGGTACCCCTACACCATATCCATGCATGTAAGCAAATAGGTTTTTTACAGTGGTCTTTCTGGATTCAAATTGATTATCTCACACAAATGGAAAGCAACAATAACTTATTTTCTATTTGATGCTCAGAAAGATTCTGGATTTAGTGGGTCTGACATTTGCAGAATGAGGTCCCTCAGAGGGTGAATTTAGTGACGTTACCCCGCACAGCAGTCTAGCATCACCAAATTCACCCTCTGGGAACCTATTTCTGCTTAGGCATCAACTTCTATAGGAGACCTATGATAAGATTGAAGTTCCACAGTTGAAGTTGATGATGTTATCCCATAACTCACCTTGATTATTTAATTTATCTTTTGCAAATTAGGGGATATAGAAACTGAACAGAAGGGAAAAGGACTAAAACAATGTTAATTTGAGATATAGTTACTTCCCAGAAGATAAGGCTTAAGCAGAATGAGGTCACAAAATTCACTGTTTGTGGACCTCATTTTGCAAATGACAGACACACTATTTACAGGCTTGGAGAACACATTCAGTAATAATGGGTGTATTAATTAACAGGTGGAGCAGCAGGGGGTGGATACTCACAAGTCATACCGATGGAGGAGTTTAACCTTCACCTTACCGGCGATATCCATGCCATCACAGCGTCTAATAATCTGCTAGCTGCGGCCATTGAGGCTAGAATGTTCCATGAAAGCACACAGACAGATACCGCTCTGTTCAGTAGACTCGCTCCAACAGTCAAAGGCAACCGCAAGTTTGCACAGATTCAGATAAATAGATTGAAGGTTTGTGTGCCACTGTTTAGTTTTATAATATTCTGAATTAAATTCCATGAATTTTGAGTATCATGTTCAGATACATTGGATATTATAACTGATTTTATCAGTGCTGTGGTCCATGCATCAGAAATTTGAGTATACAGTAATGCCCTAAATAATCGACTCCTTAACCACAGCAGAATTATGGGTAACTTTTCAGGATTTAGTCGGAAATATGGCTTGTTGCCATTCATCGGAAAGCTCTCACTGAGAGCTTTCCGATGAATTGCAACAAGCCATATTTCCGACTAAATCCTGAAAAGTTACCCATAATTCTGCTGTGGTTACGGCATCGATTATTTAGGGCATTACTGTATGCGACTCCATTGAGATGTTTAAACATTTAAACTTTCAGCATTCCTTATTCAGGCCTGATAATATGGTGCCGGACATTTTCAGAATGAGGTCCCCAGAGGGTGAATTTAGTGACGCTACCCAACACATTGGGCTAGCCTCACCAAATTAATCCTCTGGGGACTTCAATTATGTACACTAAACCATTGGGGCAAATCATCACACAGAGAAATCTACAATATCACATGTACGTAGATGATACACTGATTTATATGCCCAGCTCACCATCGGAGTTGGCAATCAACATCTCAGAAATGCAGCAATGTATAATGGCAGTGGAGAGCTGGATGGGCGCAAACCAACTGTGTTTAAATGATGACAAAACCGAGATAATGTTATTTGGAACAGATCACAGGATTAAGAACACTCCTTTAGACTGCATTCGTATAGGTGATTCCGACATAAAGCCATTGTCGTGTGCCAGATATCTGGGCATTCACCTAGACAGTACTCTGTCAATGGAAGTGTACATAAACAATTTATGCAGAAGTCTATTTCTGGATATAAGGAGAATTTCTCACATCAGGCCATTCATAACCACCGATGCTGCTAAAACTCTTGTTTCGTCATTTGTTCTTTCAAAGATAGACTACTGTAACCCACTTTTGGCTGGCTTACCAAAGTCAGAAATTGATAAACTTCAACGTATGATGAACAATGCTGCTCGTATGATTCTTTAGAAGCTTAAATTTTCTGACCTGACACGGTGACATCAATGTTCAAAGAACTGCACTGGCTACCAATTCAAGCCTGTATTGACTATAACATTGCTGTCTTATGTTGTAAGAAATTTTACTGTCTCCCTGTGTATATTGAATCTCTTCTTTCATGCTATGTACCTGGTAAACCAGGCTTAAGGTCTGCTGATAAAATATTACTTGCTGTCCCCAAACGTGACCTTGTTAATTATGGTCGATCTTTTGAATGCTACGGTCCAAACCTTTGGAATTCACTCCCGCTTACACTTAGAAATTTTGCTACTTTGGAATCTTTCAAAACAGAACTCAAAACTTCACTATGGCAATGAGGATGACCAAAGCTAAGCACATATTTCCTGCATTGTTTTATACAATACACCTAGCCTTCATCCTGATTTGTATATGAATTGTTTGATTTATTTCATTGTAGTTATTGTTTGTGTGTACATGCGTATATGTGTTTGAATATGCTGGAGCTCTGTCATTTGTTGTATCGTTGAGCGCTTTGGATCTCATGGGAGAAGGTGCTTTAAAAATGCTATACATTATTATTATTATTATTCTGTATGGCCGCATCTGCTATGTGATACCTAGACTCAGATTTAAATTCCCAGATGGTGAATATTGTGATGTGCACCCATTGGGCACCTCGATAATGCAATTCTGCTATTTGTGTATAAATAAAGAAATTAAATCTTAGTGAAGAAGTTTATAAAATAAAATAAAAAACTTGTTAATTTGATAATAAAGATAATTTTCAGAGATGATGCTTAAGCAGAATGAGGTCCCCTGATGGTGAATTTAGTGCTGCTAGCCCTCTATGCATAACTAAATTCACCCTCCTGGGACCTCATTCTGCAAATGTCTGGCACCTTATTCTCAGGCCTGTCCTTATCACTCCATTGATTGTAATGCATGCCATTATCCCCTCTCCAAGTTGAGCTACAGTGTCATTGACACTTTCATTTTGTAGAAACTTGGAATTGAGAAAACTGATCCAAATGAGTTGTCGGAGGAAGAGATCTCTAAGTTTGTCAGACTTGATATTGACCAATCAACGATAACATGGCAAAGAGGTGAGCATTCTGGGACTTAACACAGTGGTCGACGACATAACAAGAACAAGTCTAAGTTTAGTGTGCCTGTCAATTGCAGAATGAGGTCCCCAGAGGGTGAATTTAGTTGTGCTATCCCGCACAGCAGGCTAGCATCACCATATTCACCCTCTTGGGACCTCATTCTGAATGGCCTCATCTGCTATGGGAGACATAGACTCAGATTGAAGTTCCCAAATGGTGAATATTGTGATGTACACCCATTGGGAACCTTGGTTATGCAATGTGTGATCTGCCAATTTGGGGATATAGTGAAATTAGAAACTAAAAAAGAAATAGAATCTATGTGAAGAAGTTTCTATAGAAATATGATAATAAAGAAACTTTCCAGAGAAGATAGGCCTAAGCAGAATGAGGTCCCCAGTGGGTGAATTTAGTGATGTTAGCCCGCAATGTGTGACAGCATCACTAAATTCACCATCTGGGGACCTCATTCTGAAAATGACAGGCACCTTATTCTCAGGACTGAACATGAAGGGCTCCTTCAGAATAAATTAGTCATTAGCTCAACTTACTTGTAAGTTTGAGCTATTGCCATGGTTTGGCGTCCGTCGTCATTGTGTCCGTGTGTGCGTGTGTCCGTCAACAATTTCCTTTGGCGCGGGCTACAGGTTGTACCTTTGGTCTGATCTTCATGAAATTTGTCATGAATGTTGACATTGACATGTAGATGGGAACGAGTCATTTTTGGGTCATTCGGCCAAAAAACATGGCCGCTGGCAGCCATTTTGGATTTCAAGATTCAATCCATTGGCGCGGCCTACAGGTCGTACTGTTCATCTGATCATCATGAAATTTGTCATTGATGTTAATAATGACATGTAGATGGGAACGAGTGATTTTGGGGTCGTTCGGCCAAAAAACATGGCTGCCAGCAGCCATCTTGGATTTTACTCTTTGCATGACTAAATTCTTTGGCGCGGGCTACAGGTCGTTGTTTTGGTCGGAAGTTTATGAAATTTGTCATGGATGTTAACACTGTCATGTAGATGGGAACGAGTGATTTTGGAGTTGTTCGGCCAAAAAACATGGCCGCCAGCAGCCATCTTGGATTTTACTCTTTGCATGTCTAAATCCTTTGGCGCGGGCTACAGGTTGTACCTTTGGTCTAATCTTTATGAAATTTGTCATGAATGTTGACATTGACATGTAGATGGGAACGAATCAATGTGGGGTCATTCGGCCAAAAAACATGGCCGCTGGTGGCCATCTTAGATTTCAAAATTCAATCCATTGGCGCGGGCTACAGGTCGTACTGTTCGTCTGATCATCATGAAATTTGTCATGGATGTTAATATTGACATGTAGATGGGAACGAGTCATTTTGGGGTTGTTCGGCCAATAAACATGGCCACCAGCAGCCATCTTGGATTTTACTCTTTGCATGACTAAATCCTTTGGCGCGGGCTACAGGTCGTAGCTTCGATCGGAACATCATGAAATTGGTCATGGATGTTAACAATGACATGTAGATGGGAACGAGTGATTTTGGGGTCGTTCGGCCGAAAAATATGGCCGCCAGCATCCATCTTGGATTTTACTCTTTGCATGACTAAATCCTTTGGCCCGGGCTACAGGTCGTACCTTTGGTCTGATCTTTATGAAATTTGTCATGAATGTTGACATTGACATGTAGATGGGAACGAGTCATTTTGGGGTCATTCTGCCAAAAAACATGGCCGCTGGCAGCCATCTTGGATTTCAAGATTCAATCCATTGGCGCGGGCTACAGGTCGTACTGTTCGTCTGATCATCATGAAATTTGTCATGGATGTTAATATTGACATGTAGATGGGAACGAGTCGTTTTGGGGTTGTTCGGCCAATAAACATGGCCGCCAGCAGCCATCTTGGATTTTACTCTTTGCATGACTAAATCCTTTGGCTCGGGCTACAGGTCGTACCTTTGGTCTGATCTTTATGAAATTTGTCATGAATGTTGACATTGACATGTAGATGGGAACGAGTCATTTTGGGGTCATTCGGCCTAAAAACATGGCCGCTGGCAGCCATCTTGGATTTCAAGATTCAATCCATTGGCGCGGGCTACAGATCGTACTGTTCGCCTGATCATCATGAAATTTGTCATTGATGTTAATAATGACATGTAGATGGCAACAAGTGATTTTGGTGTCGTTCGGCCAAAAAAATTGCCGCCAGCAGCCATCTTGGATTTTACTCTTTGCATGACTAAATCCTTTGGCGCGGGCTACAGGTTGTACCTTTGGTCTAATCTTTATGAAATTTGTCATGAATGTTGACATTGACATGTAGATGGGAACGAATCATTGTGGGGTCATTCGGCCAAAAAAACATGGCCGCTGGCGGCCATCTTAGATTTCAAAATTCAATCCATTGGCGCGGGCTACAGGTCGTACTGTTCGTCTGATCATCATGAAATTTGTCATGGATGTTAATATTGACATGTAGATGGGAACGAGTCATTTTGGGGTCGTTCGGCCAATAAACATGGCCGCCAGCAGCCATCTTGGATTTTACTCTTTGCATGACTAAATCCTTTGGCGCGGGCTACAGGTCGTAGCTTTGATCGGAACATCATGAAATTTGTCATGGATGTTAACAATGACATGTAGATGGGAACGAGTAATTTTGGAGTTGTTCGGCCGAAAAACATGGCCGCCAGCAGCCATCTTGGATTTTACTCTTTGCATGACTAAATCCTTTGGCCCGGGCTACAGGTCGTACCTTTGGTCTGATCTTTATGAAATTTGTCATGAATGTTGACATTGACATGTAGATGGGAACGAGTCATTTTGGGGTCATTCGGCCTAAAAACATGGCCGCTGGCAGCCATCTTGGATTTCAAGATTCAATCCATTGGCGCGGGCTACAGATCGTACTGTTCGCCTGATCATTATGAAATTTGTCATTGATGTTAATAATGACATGTAGATGGGAACGAGTGATTTTGGTGTCGTTCGGCCAAAAAACATGGCCGCCAGCAGCCATCTTGTATTTTACTCTTTGCATGACTAAATCCTTTGGCGCGGGCTACAGGTCGTACCTTTGGTCTGATCTTTATGAAATTTGTCATGAATGTTGACATTGACATGTAGATGGGAACGAGTAATTTTGGGGTCATTCGGCCAAAAAACATGGCCGCTGGCAGCCATCTTGGATTTCAAGATTCAATCCATTGGCGCGGGCTACAGGTCGTACTGTTCGTCTGATCATCATGAAATTTGTCATTGATGTTAATAATGACATGTAGATGGGAACGAGTGATTTTGGGGTCGTTCGGCCAAAAAACATGGCTGCCAGCAGCCATCTTGGATTTTACTCTTTGCATGACTAAATCCTTTGGCGCGGGCTACAGGTCGTTGTGTTGGTCGGAAGTTTATGAAATTTGTCATGGATGTTAACACTGACATGTAGATGGGAACGAGTGATTTTGGAGTCGTTCGGCCAAAAAACATGGCCGCCAGCAGCCATCTTGGATTTTACTCTTTGCATGACTAAATCCTTTGGCGCGGGCTATAGGTCGTGCCTTTGGTCTAATCTTTATAAAATTTGTCATGAACGTTGACATTGACATGTAAATGGGAACGAATCATTGTCGGGTCATTCGGCCAAAAAACATGGCTGCTGGCCGCCATCTTGGATTTCAAAATTCAATCCATTGGCGCGGGCTACAGGTCGTACTGTTCGTCTGATCATCATGAAATTTGTCATGAATGATAACAATGACATGTAGATGGGATCGAGTCGTTTTGGGGTCATTTGGTCAAAAAACATTGCCGCCAGCAGCCATCTTGGATTTTACTCTTTGCATGACTAAATCCTTTGGTGCGGGCTACAGGTCGTAGCTTTGGTCAAATGGTCATGAAATTTGTCATTAATTATAACAATGACATGTAGATGGGAACGAGTCGTTTTGGGGTCATTCGGTCAAAAAACATTGCCACCAGCATTTTACTTTTTGCATGACTAAATCCTTTGGCGTGGGCTACAGGTCATACCTTTGGTCTGATATTTATTAAATTTGTCATGAATGTTGACATTGACATGTAGATGGGAACGAATCATTGTGGGGTCATTCGGCCAAAAAACATGGCTGCCAGCGGCCATCTTGGATTTCAAAATTCAATCCATTGGCGCGGTCTACAGGTCGTACTGTTCGTCTGATCATCATGAAATTTGTATGTCGTAGCTTTGGTCAGATCTTCATAAAATTTGTCATGGATGTTAACAATTATATGTAGATGGGAACGAGTTCTTTTGGGGTCAATTGGCCAAAAAAAATGGCCACTAGCAGCCATCTTGTATTTTACTCTTTGCATCACTAAATCCTTTGGCGCATGTTAGACATTTCAATTAGCACCTTTCCTATTCCTCCATTTACTGTCAACCATTAAATTATTCCCCTACCTAAGTTGAGCTACAGTGTCATTGACACTTTCATTAGATTGAACTTGCAAAACTCCTGTCTCCAGCAAGAACAACTTTTCAAAGATGTGTTAGTCCATATGCAGTTGACCAGTTATTTATTGATATTTTCTCCATGTCAAGCTTCATGTTAGTATCGTCGGAATTCATGTATGGCACTGAATTAAACTGCTGACTGATATTATGTCAATACTTAATATGACATAAAATGTCACGCTGTGTGGTATTAGTCCCGCTGCCGAGACACTGAACCTGGTTTTGGTGTATAAAGATTTTTTCGTGATGGATTACTATACTTTCGGGTATCCCCATGCTGAACATCTTTATCGGACAGCTGCCGGTATTGAGCATTTTGTGATAATCACAAAAATCCAAGATGGCTGCCAATATTTAAAAAATTTCCATACTGGCCAACTATAAGTCGAGTAATATCAAACATAAACCATTAATCATACCCTGTGGTGATTTATTATAACAATATGTGCTTATATCTTGAGATTTGTCTCACAGAAAAAAATAGTTGCTTTTCCATGTCGTCAGTAGTCAGCTATAACTGACAAATTAAAACTGGGATTCATGCAGGTGGTATTTTATTAGTAAAATATCTTCAAGGAGGAAATTTTATTAATGTATCTGGTAATGGCGTATACAATTTTGCTCAACAATATAGTTACTGGGCAGCTAAAGAGATTGATCATTTCGACATTTTCCAAAAAGACTTTTTTGGGGAATCACGGGCACTGTATGGGAATCATGACATTTTCCTGATTGGCTTCATTATATTTCTGTTAAATACTTCTAGGCAGTAATGGAATTCCCCGCTATTTAGTTAAGAATCTGGAATCTGTAGCTTGTTCAATAGTCTTGTTTTAATAACACTGCCATGAATTTCATGTGACTTTCTTTGACTCTGATTAATTTTCCAGTAATGGACACAAACGATAGATTTCTAAGAAAGATAACAGTTGGTCAGGGACCTCAGGAAAAAGGCAGGACAAGGGAGGTAAGTAAATAGTCCAGGTACATTAACCCTTTCAACACTGGCGTCCTTTGGCACCCTGATCCTACACTAATGCCCTAAATAATGGACTCCTTAACCACAGCAGAACTATGGGTAATTTTTCAGGATTTAGTCGGAAATATGGCTTGTTGCCATTCATCGGAAAGCTCTCACTGAAAAAGTACCCATAATTCTGCTGTGGTTAAGGAATCGATTATTTAGGGCATTACTGTACGTTCCCAGGAATATTATACCCTGCTGTGGACAACATGGTGTCACTAACGTTAAAAATTGGCTATGTACCCTAAAATTCAGATGGTGGTTCCTAATGAACCGGTGATAATTTTGTTATAAGTATGTATGGTAAATCTAATACTCCATAACAACGGTTGCCTGGCAACTACCCAGAATTGCAATTTATACTGCAAATATAGCTGTAGTCCCAGTCTTCTTGTACTAAAACCAGCTAAGATATTGGGATGGCGATTTGCTGTTTTTAGTCCCAGCCCGCTTGCATACCAATCCTATCACACGAGTTACGCCCACGATCTGTGGCGGGAATCTGTGGTGTATTTTACTCGATTTACCTAATGAATCAATACATGATGCTATATACATCGGAAAGAGAGACATATCATGGTCATAATGGTGTATAATAATCTAACTTTCATGTTAAATTACGCATAGAATATTCCGGTTGATTGTCACCAACATCGCTGTTTTTTCTGTTTGTTTACTTAACTGAAAGCCGAACTCAGGTTCCGAAGAACTTCGGCATTGTCCGGTGTTTGTTTTGGCCGAGACGAATTTCGATACAAACAAAATGGCGGCCCCCATGATATTCTAATGGTCATTGTGTTTACACTGTTTTAAACTGTGAGATGGTTATAATTCCCGTAATTTATTTAATGTATTACATTTATATCTTCAATATGTATTTAATCTATGTAATAATTTATTTATTGTCACGTATAATTACGATTACAATGGAGAATTCATCGTGCGTGGTTGATTGAAAATCTACGGAATATTTTCACCGGAAAATGCCGAACGCAGTTCGCAAGGTCAACTGAGTTCGCATACTTTAAAAAATATGTAAACACTGCGGCAAAAGTTTCTTTTCACATTAAATTACCGCTTTCAATTCACAACCGATGTGGGTTTCAGATCAAATAGCATGTCTTCTGCGGAAACTATCCGTTTATTGTAGCAATTGTGATATTTTATTTCATATAATTGTGGTTTTATTTGAGCGGGTCACTAACGATTAACTCGTGTCAAAGGAGACCATGGGCCTGGAACTCGGACTAAAGACCGGCACCTCCATCCCAATATCTTAGCCGGTTTTAGTACGAGAAGACTTGGACTAATATAGCTGATGACAATATTTTGTTCCTTGAATAAATGCATTATCTTCCCAATTCAAAGTAGATATCATTGTATTGGGGTGTTTAGACATATATTTGCCCAAAATGGAAACCTATCTTGCGAACAGTTGTAGCAACGTTTGATTAGCAAATACCCACCAGTGACTGATTGGGGGCAAGACCGTTATGGCTCCATGAATAATCTACGCAGATTTGGACGAATCTTTACTTCCTTTATCAGTCACATGGTTGTCACATGATAGTAATAGTGATTTTAACTACCAAATTAAAAAAAAAAAAAAATTCATTTATATAAAATATGTGGCATTACCATAGCTAATATGCCAATTAGCATAGCTTTCATTGAGCGTATCATCCTCTGAGAGTGTTATATGGGATAAGCAAACAAAGATTACTAAATATATTAGCGTAACAGGTTGTCATAAATGGGAGTTACGCTAATATTTTAGCGTTTCGGGTTCAAAGGGTTAAGGTTCACTTGGGACAAAAATTGGAGAAAGCCCAGGGATTTATAAGGACATGTTTATGAAAAGCATAGCAAAAGTCCCCGAAAATCCCAGTTGAGCTTTTTGAGATATCGTGATTTTTCGGAATGGTTCAAATTCTGACGCAATTCCATCAGGCCATATGTGAATGCATATGAAGATCAATTAGTGCCAAATTTGTAGTACATTGAAATATATACAAACAATGCTTAGTCTTGAACCATATATGTAGAATATCTGTCAAAAAATGGCCAAAATAAATTATTTGAGAAAGAATGATTGCAGAGTATAAGAGAAACTTTTGACCAGATATGTACAAATTCTCTCTGATGTATCTCATGAGAGAGCAAGCGAAAGCAAGGTCTCATACAACGGTTAAATCTTGACTTTTGGGCGCACAAAAACAGGATTTCAGAGGTATCATTGTTAAAACGACACTGTTTAATATGTCGAACAATACAAACATATCACATAATGTCAATTTTTTTACAATTCTTATTGTTCCTAATAATACCGACGTGCAAAAATGCCACATCATTTATTTCTCTAACAATTCGCCTCTTTCAGTGCCAGTTTGATATCACGGTCGCTAGTGAAATAATGGCTATATTGGCCCTAACAACCAGCATCAAAGACATGAGACAGAAACTGGGTAATATGGTCATAGCCAGCAGCAAAGCTGGGGTACCAGTCACAGCTGAAGATATTGTAAGTAGACATTCATTAGTTGAGTTTGAGTTAATTAAATGAGATTACGTGTTTTAAAATATGGTTTATTGAGAATTAGGCCATTCACCCTTTCATGACAGAACCTGTGCTCATGCAGCAGTAAAAATCCTATGCTAGCGCATTCTCGTAGATATGCGAGTCTCCCATAGGGAGCCTCACATATATAAGAGAATGCACTGGCTCAGATGGTCAAGATAAATATTGTCAGGCCAATGTATTTTCTTATATATGCAAGGCTCCCTATGGAAGACATGCATACATAAGAGAATGCATTGTCACAGGTTTTCCCAAAATTTCAAGAAGCTCCAGTCATGGAAGGGTTAAAATATAATATCTGTGTTCTCCAGTATGTTCTCAGGAATTTGAGATGAGGGGTGGCTATTGAGGCTATTTATTTAAAAAACAAAAATTCTCAAAATCTGGAAAAACATACTCCAAAAACAAACAAAATTTCATTTTTATCCAGCGAATCCCCCATAGAGATTATGACAATAACCAGGATTGATTTTGATTGAATAGTGCAACTTTAATTTGCAAACTACCAGTACTAATCGAAACAAGTAATCACAACATAATCACAAATACATGTATAAAACTGTACAAAAATAACCAACAGTGGGCCCAAATCGCCCAAAACAATCACAACCAATAATCACAAGAAAAATCACAAATCGCCAACAGTTGCAAATTAAAGTGCGGATCTGACAAACATCATTAAAACCCATTCTCACATACAAACAACCATCCATTCACCCATATATATCCTCAAAACCCAAATTAAATGCGAAACCAATTAAAATTGCACTAACAATACGAAAACCACAAAACTAGGAGGAGGGGAGGGAGGTGGTGTTGAGAAATTTCCTTCTTGACTTTACTGTTACAAATCTCAATTTCGACTGACACTAACTGACCTACATTCCGTGCACTGACCTACATACTGCAATGTGTTTTCCGCTGTTCCTTCAACCTCCCTCCTACTTTTATCAGCCTCCAACAACATTGCTTTGTAAACAAATGGTGGGACTCGCCGGATAAAACTAACATGCTCTTATAACATCGCAAGTTAGCACATTTATCCAGTGAATCCCCCATAGAGATTATGACAATAACAAGGATTGATTTTGATTGAACAGTGCAACTTTAATTTGCAAACTACCAGTACTAATCGAAACAAGTAATCACAACATAATCACAAATACATGTATAAAACTGTACAAAAATAACCAACAGTGGGCCCAAATCGCCACAGATGCTGATTATTACCATACGAGGCATCACGCCCACAAAAATTTGTTGTTCAAATCCAATATTTCTAACAGAAAGTAGGCTTTTGAAAAAAAACATTTCAGTGGTGAGGAAGGTTACGGACATCTATAAATAGATAAGACTTTATTTTTATATATATTATTGATAATAACAAGATTTTTCGTGTTGAAACTATTATTTAATATGTAATCATTACTGTTACATGTTGATATGAAGTAGTGTGGTCGGAATTAGCAATAAATTGTGAATTTTGGCGGTACACAAGAAATGTCCATATACCTATTTTACCCGTGAATTTGACTTGATTTTTGTTGCAAAGTTTACGAAACCTGTACTAGAAATGTGAGGGTATTGAGGTTATCAGTAAAAGCCAATATCCGATATTTTTCTCCAAAATATCGGCCAATACCGATCCGATACCGATATAACCAGTTCTAGTCATGTATACGGAGTATAAACAAAACTTGATGCTCCATAATGTATGCCCAATTGATTGAATTCAAAACAAGCAGACATATTTTGTGAAGATAAACCGGCTGTTCCTGCATAAGTAAAAATCTCACGCACTCCCGCTTGAAGATGTCTTAGTTAAAATCCCATTAATCTTAACTCAGTCCATGGATCACTTAAATGTTAATCCGAAGAGTGACAATCAATTATCTACAGAGAGATGTCTTGCGCACACTGTGGCATTGTCAGTGTCTTTAAAGTCGCCAACATCCACATGTTAGACGGACTGCCACAGCCTGAGTATTACTCAGTGTGGCATTGAAGACGTCACAATGAAGCAATATCTTACAGCACAGCTACTTTGATACATTGTGTATCTAACACCTGCATTGATTGTTAGGCCACTCATAATTATGGGCTGGTGAGCTCATTTCACAACAGGCATTTCTACGATTTCGCGTGCGTTCAGCGATTTTATAGAATTTATTGAATTTAGAATTTAAAATATTTTTTTATTTTTGCTTGTGAAATTCCACTGAATGATCAGTCCCACTGTATACAACCGCAGTATTAATTTAACTAAATGATTAATGTTCATGACAATGTATGTAATGAGTGACTCAGGATGGATAACTCTACCCTTTCACAAATTCCCAATGGTAACAGCCCAGAACCCGGCCGTTCCCCAAAAGGTAGGAAAAATTCCCAGGGATAAATATATTGTGTGTGTCTATAACAGTGACTCAAATGATGAGGGTACTATGCTCATATATAATTGGATAATCAGATAATATGATTGTCCATAACCATAGCAAGTGAAATTGATGCACCATCAATGTGCAAGGTTTATTGTAGTCAGTCTCTCGGTCAGTCTCGGAAACTCTCTCTGGTGATTTATCTCTGAATCAGGCATTATATTACCGTTTAATTATAATAATCACATTAAGTCATTAACATTGTGTCATTGTCTTCCATTCCAGGGTCTCCCATAGCAGATGAGGCCCTGCAGAATGAGGTCCCAGAGGATAACTTTGGTGATGCTAGCCTCACTAAATTCACCCTCTGGGGACCTCATTCTGCAAATGTACAGTACCATATTCTCACAACACTGTTAAGAGTAAAGATAATCCATGTTAATATTCAAAGCTTTCTTCATATTTCAGGGTGTAAGCGGTGCTCTCGCAGTTCTAATGAAGGATGCCATTCGACCAAACCTCATGCAAACACTAGAGGTGTGTAAATTATTCAGATTTCTCAAGCTGAAACTCTAAAAATCTGTGACAGTTTCTGAGTTCATCAATAGTTTTATAAAAGAATACCTAAAGTTTTTGTTTGAATATCGAAATATCTCATCAGTGCCTGGAAAGAGATATTAAATTTTCATGAGCAGCTACAAGCCGCGAGTGAAAATTTGATAATTCATTCCAGACATGAATGAGATGTTTCAGGTATTCAAACAAACACTGTAGGTGTTCTTTTTATTATATGCACCTTATTAATGCTTAAAGTTGCTAAATTATGCAGCATTCTCAATTTTATATTCACAAATTAAACAATACACGGAAAGCAACACCTGGTTGACCCAAACCGCTATCAAGTGATGATGTCATTCGGCAAGCTACAGTGAAATAACAAAAAGCTACAGTGAAATAACAAAATCGTATCCCATTGTAGCCTCTAAGAGATACATATGATGATTTACGTTTCAGTAATTTTCCGCTATTTTAGGCAAGCATATAATAAAAATACCTATTCTGTGGAATAACGATTACTGTGCGAGATTTTATTTTGTAAAATTTTAACCGTTTCTATACTAAATGGATTCTTCCATCAGTTATAAAAGTATACATTGGAATTGTCTATCATTCAATTGGATGGTTGCTCAGGAAATATGAACAGACAACAAAAAGGATAACAGGCAATACAAGTATATAGGATTGGAGGGAAACGTTCAGATAAATGTTCAACAAATGGTCGTTTGTTGAACTTATTATCTGAATATTTCCATTATTATTATTCAGTTTTATCAATGAATATTTATTTTAGAAAGGGTTAAAGATTTTAGCAAGGATTTCAATATGTATTCAAAGTAAAATAATATTATTTAGACAACTCGAAACAGTCCTTTGAACAAGTATACAACTCTCTTAACAGAAGTTTCTGCTCAGATTCAGATTAACCGTACTTTCAGCATTTGTATTACCATTTTTAAAACCACAATATATTTATCCAGAGTGCTGTTTACTTTTTTGTAGGGGACTCCAGTATTTGTACATGCTGGTCCATTCGCTAACATAGCTCATGGTAATTCCTCCATTGTGGCTGACATGATTGCCCTGAAGTTAGTTGGGAAACAAGGCTTTGTAGGTATGTGTATATGTCACATTTTTTGTCAGATTTAGTTGCTTTATTGTCCCCCGAAATTTTCGGAGGACTATTGTAATCAGCAGAATCCATCCGTCTGTTTAGTCGTGCGTGTTGCGGTGCCATTCCTTGTCCTGACGTTAACTCCAGTTCAAATTATTCTATCGAAACGAAACTTGGTATGGGGAATAACCATCACATTATTGAGGTCAAATTTGATTTTGGTCGCGGTCCAAGTCATATCCCTTGTTTTGTCCCCCATAATTTTTTTTGGGGGAACTATAGAAATCAGCGTTCTCAATCCATCAGTATGTGGGGACATGTGTCCATTTGTCACAGATGGTTTCCGGTTGATAACTTCATTTTTAGTTTTTTGGTTGTTTTCATATTTCGTATGTGGATTACCCACAAGAAAATACAGGTCAAGTTCGAATTAGGGTTTGGTCCGCCCATTTTTGCCAGAGTTATGGTCCTTGTCGACTTTTGTTCCCAAATGATAACTTTAGTGTTAAATGTCTTGTTGTTTGAAAATTTTGTATGTGGATTAGCCACATGAAGATGCAGGTGAGGTTCAAATTTAGAATCAATCCACCTATCTTTGCCTGAGTTATGTCCTTGTTCTCTTAGAATCAGCCGATTATTTTGATTTCCGGGTGATAACTTTAGTTGTAGCTATCTGATTGTATTCAAATTTGTATATGGATTATTTATATGAAAATGCAGGTTCGAATTTGGGTTCTGTCCGCTTATTTTTACCGGGATTATGGTCCTTGTTGACCTATAATTTGAAAATTATTTTGGTTTCCAGGTAATAGCTTTAGTTATAGTTCTCTTATTGTTTTCAAATTTGGTACATGGATCACTAATATGAAAATACAGGTCAAGTGTCATATTTGGGTTCCGTCCACCTATTATCACTGGAGTTATGGTCCTTGTTGACTTATAATTTATTGATAATTTTGGTTCCGGGTGATAGCTTTAGTTGTACTTAACTGTTTGTTTTCAAATTTGGCATATGGATTACTCATATGAAAATACAGATCAAGTTCGAATTTAGGTTTGGCCTGCCCATTTTTACTGCAGTTATACTATAAAGCCCCAGCCACCGTTTCAGGGGACACTGTGGGCGGGGCAGCCTTTTATTAGCTCAACTTTACTTAGTAAAGTTTGAGCTATTGCCATGGCTTTGTCGTCCGTGTGTGCGTGTGTGTTTGTGTGCGTGTGTGATGCGTCAACAATTTCCTTTAGCACGGGCTACAGGTCGTATCTTTGGTCGGATCATTATAAAATTTGTCATAGCTGTTGACATTGACATGTAGATGGGAACGAGTCATTTTGGGGTCATTCGGGAAAAAAACATGGCCGCCAGTGGCCATCTTGGATTTCAATATTCAATCCATTAGCACGGGCTACAGGTCGTACTGTTCGTCTGATCATCATGAAATTTGTCATGGATGTTAATATTGACATGTAGATGGGAACGAGTAATTTTGGGGTTGTTCGGCCAAAAAACATGGCCGCCGGCAGCCATCTTAGATTTACTCCTTGCATGACTAAATTCTTTGGCACGGCCTACAGGTCGTACCTTTGGTCGGATCATCATAAAATGTGTCATGGATGTTAACAATGACATGTAGATGGGAACGAGTCATTTTGGGGTCATTCGGCCAAAAAACATGGCCGCCAGCAGCCATCTTGGATTTTACTCTTTGTATGACTAAATCCTTTAGCACGGGCTACAGGTCGTACCTTTAGTCTGATCATCATGAAATTTGTCATGGCTGTTGAAATTGGAATGTAGATGGGAACGAGTAATCTTGGGGTCATTCGTCCAAATATCATGGCCGCTGGCAGCCATCTTGGATTTTACTCTTGGCATGACTAAATCCTTTAGCATGGGCTACAGGTCGTAGCTTTAGTCTGATCATCATGAAATTTGTCATGGCTGTTTAAATTGGAATGTAGATGGGAACGAGTCATTTTGGGGTCATTCGGACAAAAAACATGGCTGCCAGAGGCCATCTTGGATTTCAAAATTCAATCCAAAATCTTTCCATTCATTGCTCATCACACAAATTTAACTTCTTCCCAAAGTTGAGCTACAATGTCATTGACACTTTCATTTACATAGAAATCTCAGTTTTTTACATTATCCGAATGACAATTTCACCAATATTCAACAGAATTTCTTGATACTTTGTACGTGGTTCTCATTTGAGAAGATGCAGGTCAAGTTTGATTATGGTCATGGTCCGATGATTTTTGATGGAGTTATGCCCTTCTTTCAACTGCGACCTTGTTTCGGGTGACCTTGGATCTATTGATATCCATTAAAGAAGCATTCAGGGGTCCTGACCTCTATTTGCAACAACAACAATATAAAAAATAAAATGTTGAAAACAAAATATGACATCTAAAGTGGACCAACAGAAACCAAAGAATATCATTTTGTTATTAAAAAATTAACAAAATAACTGATTGTGTCCCTCTAAAACATTAAAACTGTATGAGAGCGATAGTTTTATTCCTCCATATGAGAAGATAATATGTTACAACTTACAAGCATACACAATTATATACATTACATCATATCAAATTATAAACATATACATAATGGCAATTCGTTGTTGATTATCATAGGAAACTGGTGTATATCGAAATTCATCTACACAACAAGCAAATAAAGCTGACACAATGTCTAAAAACTTGTTCCTCGTCACACATGAGGTGTATTTCAGAGCGTATACATCCACCAAAACAGTATGCTAGAAACTTTTTGTCGGTCATTGAATCTAGTATATTAAAAACTACAACTGTATAGTTGTCAATAATGGAATACCAGAAAGAGTTTCGCGTTGTCAGTGCGTACTCTGAAGAACAGTCAGTGTACATATGAAACAACTGGTTGGAAAATGCTTGTTGGCAATGGTGACACAATGAATCATTGTCATATGTCGTTCTGTTAAGAATGTTAGCCATCTGAATACTTAAAGCAGAGAAGGACTGCTCTTCTCGCCATAAGGACCATATTCTCCAAGTGCTAAATGGGTCTGGTTTAACTTGGTAGAAAAAGTGCATATCTGATAAATGTGGATTATAATATATCTCGCGTGAATAATGTGCAACAAGTTTTTCTTTAATCAACCGCTTCCACGTTACTAGAGACGGAAATATGCCTGAGTTAGCAAATGTTACGAGAATGTCATACAGATCATACATTTTAAGGATTCTAGTTATTTCCTTGAGGAAGCCTGTTTCTGTGCGACCATAAATAAGGTTACCATGGAGATTAAATAAAAATATTTCTAAAGCATGCCTGTGATTACTCTGTGAATGTATCAATGTGCCCAAGAACAGTAACTTTCTACGCTCAATTTCATATTGTATTGGCAGAATCCCAAGCAGGGAAAGTGATTCACTTGTATGGAACTGAAGAATCAAATGGATTTTTCCCAGGTTTGTGGGACATTAGGTTTCCCTTGCTAACCTTTAATATTTATTGTAATTATTTTTTCAGTTACCGAAGCTGGTTTTGGTGCTGATATAGGAATGGAGAAATTCTTCAACATTAAATGCAGGTATTCTGGCTTGACACCTAATGCTGTTGTATTGGTGTGTACGATCAGAGCACTTAAGATGCATGGTGGCGGTCCTCAAGTCACTGCTGGTGTGTCCCTCCCCAAGGAATACACAGAAGAAGTAAGTTCTAGAATAATGCTAATCGTTATTTGTTGAGTGCTGTATATTAGGGCCCCTGCAAAGCTGCGATATTTGATTCGATTCACAAATTTGGCTGCTGATTTGATTCGAGTCGATCATATGATTCGACTATTTTCAGATCACTCTTCTTCGCATTATTGTGTATTAAAAATAACATGAAGTTGAAGGTAACAACTTAATATTTAGCCTAACACGCTGTTTTCATCTTGCTATATTGATTCGCAGGCCTACAATAGTAGTCTGTCTGTCCGTTATTTCGAACAATCAAATTGATTTCAAAGATTTTTTTATATCTGATTTGAGTTCACAAACTAGGCCCCGCTGGATGAGTTGCATCCCTCTGATTGTCATATTTTGGCTTTTAGCACCCACGAAAAGATGTCTGGGGGTTATTTTTAACTATTATCAAAGGATTTCAAAGATTGTTGGTCTGCAAGCTCACCAAAGGAGTAAGTGAAACGATTTTGCAAATTAGGCTTGGCCGTACATTTTTACCAGAGTTATGTCCCTTTGATTGTAATTTTTTGGCACCCAGGGTTTATTTCAAACATATATCTAGAGATTTCAAAGTTATTTATGTTTATGAGTTTACAAGAAGAGAATCTGAAACGAGTTTGCAAACTAGGCCCGGCCGGACATTTCCACCACCAGAATTATGGCCCTTTGATTGTCATTTTTTGGCCTTTAGCACCCAGGAATTTTTTTCTGGGGGTTATTTTGAACAATTATTAACAGATTTCAAAGATTGTTGAGATGTGAATTCACAAAATGAGTATCTGAAACAAGTTCATAAGCTAGCCTACATTTTTACAAGAGTTACACCCCTTTGATTGTAATTTTTTGGTATTTAGCACTCACAAAAAGTTGTGGTTTATTTTGAACTATTATCAACGGATTTGAAAAATTTTGGTATGTGATTTCACAAGAGGAGTTTCTGAAAAGAGTTGCAAACTATGCCCAGCTATTCATTTTTACCAGAGTTATGGCTCTTTGGTTGTAATTTTAGGCGTTTTAATTTAACTTTTAAGCCCGAACTAAAACAATTATTAACCAATAATCTCAAACAAATATTAACTGATTTCAATTGTTTTTTAGCATATTTTGAAAATGCCCATCCCCAACTTTGCTCTCCTAGGCAATAGGCACCTTTGCTTGCCCACCTTTGCCTATACAGCTGTCGGTATTTGCTTGTTGGATTTATTTGTGCTTGTTAATAATATTACTTGTGTGATTTATAATGTTATAAAAGTCAGTTTATTTGCAAAATATATTAACCCTCGTATCTGACATCACAACATTTTAGCAGCTATACCTTGTTGTCCCCCGAAAAAAATATTTTTGGGGGACTATAGAAACAGGCTCCGTCCGTTCGTCCGTCCGTTCGTGTGTCCGTTCGTGTGTCCGTTGAGCCGTTCGTCCGTCCGTCACACTTTTAAGTACCTTCATGGTGTAATCATCTCCTCCTACAGATTTCATCCCAGAGAATTGAAACTTCAGAATATTGTTGCCCATATATTGAAGATGTGCAACATGTATATAGATGACGGGAAAAATTATTTTTTTACAGAGTTATTAACCCTTTCTGACTTAGAAAATTTCAACATTTTTGTTAATTTCTTTAACAAAGCGGCATCGACTTGCCACGTTGTCGGGGGACACTGTGGTCGTCTGACCTTTTATTTAATTATTGTCTTATATATTAAGCGATTGCAATGGCACCTGATCATCTTAATCAGAACAGAGAGGGCTTCCTGATGATATATAGTGACGGTCGCAATTTGGTGGTATCTACCAAAAATTTCTGGAAGAATTATAGAATATCGATTATCAACCATATAGTATGAGTTGTCAAGTGGAGAATTTTGCCGTGACAAACGGTCTGACCCAGCATTAAATAAATGCATAAATTGCTAGAAAATGATATACAAGTAAGCAATTTAATGTTAGAAAACGGGGGTTTGGCAGCCATTTAAATGATATAAAAGTAATCATTTCTGGAAAAAATCTCTTCGGAATAATGTTTTCCCAATAGAATCACGTCCCATACAAGTTAATGCATGGGCAAATAACATTATCTTTGTTTATTACTCCCTTTTTGTTTTATTTAGTGGCAGGTGTACACATGTCCTAGTGTTGTAGGCATTAATCAGTGGATCGGGTAGGAACATATTTTGTAGGGGAAAGGGACCTTTAAAGGGACCCTCTGCCCCCATAGGGGAAACCCTGTTACATGGTAACTTGAGCAATATTCAACAGAATTTCTTGATATTTGGTACATGGTTCACATTTGAGAAGACGCAGGCCAAGTTCTAATTTATTCCATTTAGAAATAACAATATAAATTGAGCATTCTTCAAAGAATCTCTTGATACTTGGTGTGACCATGCAGGTCATCGTCAAGTTTGAGTAAAATTTTGCCAGAATTTGAATTCTTTCTTCTTAAAAAGCCAACGTCCAAAAAATCCACCTCAATCGGGGTCTGCGACCTTTTATTTGAATTATATAATTATGATATTCAATTGAGTTAGGTTATTTAGTGATGACTGTGAGATAAATATGAGTGATAAGGGTGGTTGAACAATTTTGTCAAAATGAAAACACACAAAATGGAACTATAGTTAGTTTTTATTGAAGGTGTCTTTATTTCTTTATTTCCTCTTTGGTTGTGATAAATAAATAAATCTTAATTTTGTTTAACCCATGCGTTTCGAGATCGTTTTTCCTTGCTAAAATCTGCTTATGTGAAGAAATGGATCTCAAATGAGTTGCAATTCTAAACAAATTTTATTAACCTCGTCCACTAAATTCGAATCGAGCCTTGCTAAAGCTCGGCACAAATCAAATTTAGTGCACTCAGTTAATAATTGCGACTCATTAGAGATCATCTATTTATGATTTATAGTACTCAGGCTGGCACTCAGTGTATGCCCATAAGACCAAACTAAGATAACAATTGAACTAATGCTACAATAACATTGTGAGAAAAATATCAACATACATCAGCATGCATTAGTGACTGCTTCCAGGTAGCCTTCCATAATATCACAATGGTATAAATTGGTACTACATGATGCTAGATTATGCAGTGGTATATGGCCTGTTCACGACTTTCCCTTCCATGACTGGAGCTTCTGGAAATTTTGCTAAAAACCCTGTGCTAATGCATTCTCTTATATATGCGAGTTTCCCATAGGGAGCCTCGCATATATAAGAGAATTCATTGGCCTAACATTATTTTCCTTATAAGCCAAGTGCGCTGGCACAGGATATTTAATGCCGCACCAGCGCATCTCCCATCATGAAAGGGTTAACCCACAACCTACAACTCTCATATTCATACCTAGTAATTGAGAATGACTACTTGAATCCTCCACAGTAACCTAGGCATGACAATAGTGATGTAAGTATCAGCAATTGAACAAATTTCTGGTCGCAAATCAAAATTTAACCCTTTGAGTGCCAGGGGCCGATCTCATTGGCCTAAACCTACAAAATAAGTCTGGACTAGACGAGGTTGTAGTGGTGTCGAACCCGGACATGGGCAAAAATCGGGACCAATTTTCAGACTTGATCTGAGTTGAGGCCATGGCCATTTCGATAAGAAATGAGAATTTGTTCACACTCACTGAAGCAAGGACATTTGAAGCACTGAACACTAAGATCTTGCCTTGGTAAGTCTGATATGTATATATAAGAGAATGCTTGTGTATGCGTTATATGGCCTTCTGAAAAATTCAATTATTACAGCCACAGAGTGTCTGCCCCAATAATGGTTTTCAACTGGAAAATAACTTTTCTGTCAAAAACTGCTGGTTCAGATTCATTTTTATTTTTTATAGGTCTTTCTTGGGTAGATCATTGAAAGTGCAGCATGAGCACCCTATAATTGAAAATGTCCTTCATCAGTTAAAAGACCACAGACAAGGAAAATAACTCACTTGTTTTGACTTCAAACAGGTTGTGAACTAATCGGATGTACCCATTTAGTTACAAAAGTATACATTGTAATGATCTGGTATTTATTTGGAGGGGTGTTCAGGTAATACGAGCAGACGGCAGACAGACAAAAAGATAATACAAACCAAGTGTGAAAGGAATCCTATTCATTGGTGGGAAATGTTCAGATAATAAGCTCAACAAACGACCTATGGCTCTTTGTTGAACTCATTATCAAAGGGAACTACTCGTCAATGTGTATTTTGTAAAGAAAGTGTTAATTTCTATATTTAACCCTTTCATGCTTCCTGAAGTTTTGCGAAAACCCTGTGCCAATGCATTCTCTTCTATATGTGGATCCAATAATCTTCTCCCTAAAATGTGCCACTACTCCCTAATTTTGTCACAGGGATAAGTGACTTCTCTCTCATGTACCAGTATCCATATAGCCCAGCAGCATACTCGAAATATATTTACTGATTTTAATTATGTACTTAGTCATTGTAATGGTTTTATAAATGGGCTTTTGTATTGCATAATACTTAATGGATCATAGAAAGGTGATGTGGGAGTGTAATCTAACTTCAGCCATTGTTATAATATAAATGGGCTTTTGTATTGCATACTACTTATTGGATCATAGTAGGGTGATGCGGGAGTGTAATTTAACTTTAGCCATTGTTACTTCTATCTGAGAACAGTCCACTTCTCCCTATAGCTAATAACCAAACAGGGAGAAGTGACTTCTCCCGTCACTTCTCCCAATTTGAAACCTCTAGGTTGGTCCATGTAGGGAGCCTCACATATAAAAAAGAATACATTGACCTAACAATATTTACCTTGACAGCCAGTACATTCTCCATATGGGAGACTTGTATATATGTAGAATGCATGGACACAGGATCTTTAATGCTTCACCAGCATAGCTCCCGTAATGAAAGTGGTAAGATATCCCTGACAGCATCGCCATTAGCTAAATTTTACAGCAGTTGATGAAAAGCACAATGTTAAAGGCCCATGTTATGTTTGACTGTTAATGTGACACATGTTTTATATGTCATTCAATATTGGCACGATTTTATATACCTTTCTTTGCTAATGGAACCAGAAAAGTTCTCCTGTTTATTTATTGATTAGCTATCTTCTCTGTTTAGTCAAGTGCTTCATTTGCGATACACATATACTCTGATAAGGCAAAGACAAACACTTGGGGACAATGTCAAAGAAACTCAGGTTTTAAGTCTGGAGTGACCGATTTCTAGACAAATGCATCACTTCACTCATATACGGTAGTCTGAACACTTGGCTCAGACAGCAGATATTTCTGTGGGTTGGTGTCTGTCCCTGCATGTTCTTGTGTGCATCCATCAACAATTTCCTTCAACACACCCAACAAGCCACATCCCTCATCCGATTGTCACCAAACTTCATATGGATATTCGGGATGACCCCCAGATGGAGCCGACAATTATTTTCCGAAATAAAAAAAAACAAGTCTGTCGGAGCAACCAAATTTATTGAATCCATCGGCACACGCTGCAGCCCACATTTATTGGAGAAATGTCTTGAAAATTTATTGCCATATTTAGGATCACTTCTAGATGGGAGCTATCAAAATTTAACAAATTCAATCGAAAACATTGCTGCCGACAGCCATCATTTTTATTTTGGTATGTGCAAGTTCAAATTTGGGTTTCATCCACTAATTTTCACCAGAGTAATGGCCCTTTGTTGAAATTACCACAGGCGTATTTTTCCATGCCTTTGCAATTCTCTTGTTGACCCATTATTAAAAAAAGAAAAGGTAGTAAACAGATCACGTGGTTGCGACAATCTGTTTATTATTGATCAAATGCGAAATCATTTGCAAATGCCACACAATTTCTTTGCCAACGAAACGCATCATTTTTCAGTACCAATTGACCAGAGGATACAGGCCATTGAACTGGAACATCATGGTATCCAGATATTTAGCTCAAAGCTCACATTTCGTGCTGAACAAAATTATAAATATAGCACTAGATAGACAGGTTAAACAACACTGAAACCCAGAATGTGTCTTTATAATTCAGTAATGCCCTAAATAATCGACTCCTTAACCACAGCAGAATTATGGGTAATTTTTCAGGATTTAGTCGGAAATATGGCTTGTTGCCATTCATCGGAAAGCTCTCAGTGAGATTCAGATATTTGTACTTTTGAGCCAATTACCGGTGATGCTTATGATATAACTTATGTAGTCGTCGACAAATTTGGATGACCTTCCATGATAAATTATCTTTATCATCCTACCAAACAATTGCATATTACATCTTGTTTGAATACAACAATTAGTTTAGATACATTCATTATGTTGTCCACAATGCCCATGTTTTCTTACCAAAATCACTAATGAACCACACCAAAAATCACCAATGAATGAAAAAGTGTGGAACAGGTGAGCCCCAGTGAACATAGTCAATTCTATCTGCCCCGTTTGTCACTGGAATTAGCAGGAAATGACCCAAGATAAGGTTTCCAAATTGTTATGTTAACCTCTTTGCTGCTAAATGACGCTATGATGTAGTGTGCTAGGCTGTTGACATTATTGTCCAGTGGAAAAATATAACAGGGAATATCACAAGAACCATAAAACTGACTCAGTTGAAAAACTATTATCGTTCACAATCGTGGAACATCATACATGTACACTGTTGCAACTTCGAGATGCAGTTATTCTGATGCACCAATCTGTGAGTTCCATTCATGAATAATGGCTTACTGCTGGTGTGCTGAAGTAGATCCATAGGTACTACGTACCATATAGCACACAACGTCCACTTTTATGTCCGTAATAGTTAGACGTCATAGCACCGAAGAGGTTAAAACAAATGTTTTTTTTCTTCAGAACCTGGATTTAATTGAAAAAGGCTGCAGCAACCTGAATAAGCAGATTAGTAATGCAAACAAGTTTGGAGTGCCTGTTGTTGTAGCTATAAATTCTTTTGTGTGAGTATTTATTGGGTCGCTATTCTATATACTTTTCTGATAAATAAGTTGTCTGAATCATAACTTCAGTTACTCAGTTGCTTTCAAATTTGTTAGGAGTATTACTTGTATGTAAATTGAGTTTAAGTTCGAATCTGGTTCCAGTTTTAATCATTTCTGAAGGAGTAGGTCCTCTTTCTGGGGGAGAGGGTTTTATAGCTCTGGAATAATCCATATCAGCTCTTGAGGCTGAATGGTTTTGATAGTGCAGCAAGCCTGAATTTAGTGTGCATGTCATTTGCAGAATGAGGTCCCCCAGAGGGTGAATTTAGTGACGCTATCCTGCATAGTGGGCTAGCATCACTAAATTCACTCTCTGGGGACAAGGGAATAATATTTTCAGCATGGTTGGTGTAACACTGTATGAGGTACTATAAGTAACAGACAATTTGGAATTCATATTAACATGATCTATAAAAAGATGACTCTGATGTTTCAAGCAGCCGTGAGAATATGGTGCCGGGCATTTGCAGAATGATGTCCCCAGATTCTTAGAATGTTCTGATTATATTGCTTTATGGATGATCATTTCAGTTACAGTTATCTACCTGCTTTCGAATTTGTAGTGTTGATTAGACCAAAAAAAAAAAAATACTCTCTTTCCGATAACATTGGCAAAAATTTCAAGACAGGCAGGCATGGATTTTTTTATTTTTTTTTAGCAAATTTTTTTATTTTTTTTTTAACTTTTCAGCCGTAAGTGATATAATAGTGTAGTCACGGTATGGAGTATTGTAGATCCACGTGTATTGAAAATAAGCCAAGCATGTTGAAAGCATTGGCTAAAAACATGTTGTCCCTCAAATTCATTCACTCTGCATTAAGATCTCTACCAACATTGAGCTTAATAACCCATATAGACTAGGTTTCTGGAGAAAATAAAATTGAGTCAGGCACGAAAATCTCAGCCAGGCAGGGTATCGGAAACATAGAGGTTTTTTTTGGCCTTAGTCACCTGAAAATAGATATTAAGTTCAGATATGCGTCTTGTCTGATAATTTTTAATGGAATTATATTACAGGTATAGTATGATCCTTTTTGACTTAGAATTTGCTATATAATCTGGTGCCTTAGTAAAGTTATCTACTTGCTTTCAAATTTAGTATATGAATTTATTCAAGATGAAAATACTGGGAAAGTTTGATATCATTTTGGCTTGCCATGACTCGTGTTGGGGGTAGGGTGACACTGAAGATGATAAATGTAGAATATGCTACTATTCAAGTAAGTACTCCTGTCCAACCAACAAATTTAAACCTTAAGGGCAGAAGAATAAAATCACTATGCAGAGTGTAGCATGGAGGAATCCATGGAAAGGGTATGTGACAATCTATTAATGCTGACTATATTAAATGGATTCTCCCAGTCAGTTAAAAAGTGTACATCGGAATGGTCTATTATTCACTTGGAGGGTTTCTCAGGAAATATCTGCAGATGACAAAGAGGATAACAGACAATACAAGTATATAAGATTGGAGGGAAATGTTCAGATAAAAGTTCAACAAATGGTCGTTTGTTGAATTTATTATCTGGAAGGATGTTAAGGTTAAAAGCAGACAACAGATAAATAAAATTGCAGAAGGAGCCCTATTTATTGTGGGAAAGGTTTAGATAATAAGTTCAACAAATGACCTATGGTCGTTTGTTGAACTTATTATATGAACATTTCCTATCGGATAACTACTCATCAATCATGCTTTATTATAGAAAGGGAGTGTAAAACAGAGAAGATTTTTGTTTTGGCCTAATCAACATTACAAATTCGAAAGCAGGCAGATAACTATAACTCAAATGATCATCCATAAAGCAATATAATTAGAAAATTCTAAGAATCTGGGGACTTCTATCTGCAAATGTCCGGCAACATATTCTCAGGCCTGCGTGAAACATCAGAATCATCTTTTTTAAAGATCATGTTAATATGAAATCCAAATGTCTGTTACCTATAGGTACCTCATATTCAACATCCATACATTGAGTCAAGACTTAACTGGTCAAGTTTTTATAGGGGCCAACCAATTTTGTTTTCCTTATAGCATTAAATTGGTAGAAACTTTTGAATGTCTAAGTTATATTCCTCATTGGCCAAATTGTGCTCTAGTGTTCTGTGTCCATTTTAGAATGTTTTTATATTTATTTTGTTTACATGTAAAATTACCTGGCAGTCAGGTTTTTATTCCCACTTTTTATGACAAAAAATGTCTTAGTAGGCACGTTTACTTACTCAGTTGTGAAAAATGACTATTATTAATGTAACAGTATGTTGTACACTCCAAATATAGTATGTGCCGGACTTGTTTTAGTGTTGTACACTCCAAATATGTGCCGGACTTGTTTTAGTGTTGTACACTCCAAATATGTGCTGGACTTGTTTTAGTGTATAGCATAAAACCTAAAGAATAAAACATCTGGTATATTGTCAGAGCAATCTTGTTTGTATTGCAAAAACTGATATAGTGTCTGAATTCATTGAATTCCTTTATCAAAATAACTGACAGGCTATCTTGATCTTATTTTAATATTCATCAGATTTATACTGAATAATTATACCCCCTTTAAAAAAAAAAAGGGGTGGCATACTGCCTAGTATGGGCATTAGTATAACCTATGACTGCTATACTCAGACAGGTGGCCCCAAAAATCTACATTTTCATATAAACAAATATGATTAACTACAGAACGAAAAACCTAAACAAAACGACTGTACACCAGGGTTGGGGTAATCGTAATCAGTAATTGTAATCAAAGTAATCGATTACAAAATTTGGAGTAATCATCTGTAATCAGTAATCATGACATTTCTTGATTACAAGTAATCGTAATCGATTACTTTCAAATGTACCTGTAATCATGATTACATTTTGATTACTTTTTGATTACTTTTACTAAAATATCCATATGGATGGCTATTGGATACTCATAGTCTCATACTGTGGTACTATGGAGTGTACAAATATACATACAACATATTAGAAAGTTAATTCAATGTTGTCATGTCTTATGTTAGTGGTACAGTGTGTTTATGTACATTCTGGCAGTGGACACAGATAACAACACACAATTGTTGAATACAGCATGAATAGCAATAAACTTGTGATACAGACAAATGAAATGTTCTAATATGAATAAATAGGGTAGCCAACTTCAATTAATATTAAATTGAATTTCTGCAGACAATGGCTGTAAAGTCACACTGGTACAATAGGGCTAATTAACTGAACAAAGAAGGTGTGAAGTACATCGGTAGACCTAATTAGCTGGTTTGTCATTTACTGCACCCATTAGTTAAGCCTAATTTAATCCTCATCAGGATTAACAACGGATGATCTTCAAATAAATCTTAATGTTGAATCCCGGACATTTCCCCACCGGACATTTTCCCACCCGCACTTGAAATGGCAAAGCTGACATTTCCCCACCCGGACATTTACCCACCGGACATTTCCCCACTTTCAAAATATCAAAGCGCACATTTCCCCACCGGACATTTACCCACCTGTTGACTGTTACTAGGGGCGTGTGATATATTGACTCATACTATGGGTATGTGTTAAAATCAATGTATATTTCAATGAACGAAATTATATACATATACACAGCAATAACAATAAATAGTAACGATACACTTAACAACAACACTTAATCTTTCTTGGCTCTGATCGAATGGCCAATGATGTCGAGGAAATCTTTCATGCTCTTCTTGCCGCTGTCGAAATCCACAAACAGCTCATTAAGTTTGGTCTGAAGGGCCGACATCTGTCGTCGAACTCTCTTCGATGGCGGCTCACCCATAATCCGGGCTGCCACACGTACTGGTAGTGGATATTCTGCCAACTTGTCTTTAACTATTTGTACCGTTTTTTCTCGGTTGCAGACGACTACCTCTTTTATGTCAATGCGAGCTTTGATTATTTGATAATTAACTGAGAATGCTCTTTATATCAAATTAAATGTTCATAATATCGTAAAAACACTCTTTCATGTTTGTCAAATCACGCTTTCATGTCTGTCAAAACATATTGTAAAAACACTCTTTCATGTTTGTCAAAACATTACATCGGCTGAGTTGACATCGCTTCAGATGGTCTCACTGACCAGGCTTCACTGATCAGTCAAAACACTCTTTGATGTCCGCATTTTATTCGCAGGGTGGGGAAATGTCCGGTGGGTAAATGTCCGGGTGGGGAAATGTCCAGTGGGTAAATGTCCGGGTGGGGAAATGTCCGCTTTTGAAAGTGGGGAAATGTCCGGTGGGGAAATGTCCGTATACCCTTAATGTTATCTTCATTGTGTTGGGTATGGAATCTAACAGAACATGCAAATATTTTATAATTGTTTCTGGTGATATTTTCATAAATATTATGCGTTCGTTTGAATGCATGTAAGAAAATAACAAATATCTTTAAAATTATTTACATAAATAAATACAAATAAAACATAATGTATTCCCAATAAGCTTGTGATACAGATCCTCATGGAATGCATAACTTCATGATGAAACCTTTCCAATACATGCTTGCATCTTTCTATTGTTTCAGTCGTTTCTTGTTTCCATGTTAAGCAGTGATGTCTTTATTCAATCATATTAGACATGTTAATTTGAATTATTTCATTATTTATTCATATGCGATCATATGTACAGTGTACACGTCATTGAATGTCGTCATAGCGGTGAACATCCACACCAAATTTCATTGACATCCGAGCACTACTGTTCAAGTTGTGACCTGAACAGACATTGGATGGACCAAAAAGCCAACATTTCCAGATAAACAAAGATGAATACTCTAGAATGTAAAATCCAAACAAAGCAATCAAACTCTCTATTGAATGCCCTCATAGAAGTGAACATCCATACCAAATGATATTGAGATCTGAGTACTACTGTTCAAGTTATGACATGAACAGACATCGGATGGATGTGCAGACACTCAGATGGACAAGTGCAAAACAGTATGCCCTGGAGGACAGTCCATCTCTTGTTGATTGATTTCCGCTACTTAGGATAGTCGAGTATCATCTCAATTGCTCATTCTTTTATGAAAGCACTATATCTCCACATTCCATTCAAGTCTGAGTTTAGTGTAGATTGATTTTTGGCGTTGAGCACTTGGAACCGTCAGCAGATTTGATGAGCATTCGAATAATAATCAATATTAACTTAACCCTTCCTTTACTAAATGGATTCTCCAATTAAATTATGATAGTATACATTGGAATGGTCTATTATTAATTTAAAGGGATGTCAAAGTGATGTGAAACACTCCAGTAGGGTGATCAAATATAAATGGAAAATCATCTTCCTCAAAGTAGTTATTTTTACTAATAGTATATCCAAATTGACAGCACACACCGTCAATCTTATATATTAATTAAACGCAGTGATGTCCATGTGGGCGAAATCGTTTTCATTTGTTTATCGCCGATAGTTACGTCCCGAATTGAGAAGTAAATATTTACAAGTGAGAAAAGTTCAGACGATGTTTTCTATGGAGTGGTATTGTCGATTTGTTTGAATTTTTTTTGTTTGTTTGTGATGTTGGTAGAATGCTACATCCCCTAGTTGGCATAGCGCCTGACAACTAACTTGTCAGTTTCACACACCCAAACAAGTCCATAATATGTCTTTAACCGTTTCAGTGCCAAGTCCGATTTTTGTATCAACCCATATTTCCTTGATCATTTTTCAAATTTATTGATTATAATAATGTGATACATTGATGGAAAGAGCTCTTAGAGCGATAAACTAATGAAAACGATTTCGCCCACATGGACATCACTGCGTTTAATTAGTGCTCTTTCCATCAATGTATCACATTATTATAATCAATAAATTTGCAAAATGATCAAGGAAATGTGGGTTGATACAAAAATTGGATTTGGCACTGAAATTTTTAAGGACATATGACAGCCAGACAAAATGATACTACAAGAGCAGAAGAATTCATATTTATTGGTGGAAAATGTTTAGATAATAAGTTCAACAAACAACATGAACATTTTATCTGAACATTTCCTAAGGGAACTACTCACCAATGAGTATTTAGAATAGAAAGGGTTAACCCTTCCATGACTGGAGCTTCCTCAAATTTTGCGAAAACCCTGTGCTGTTGCATTCTCTTATATATGTGAGTTTCCCATAGGGAGCCTCGCATATATAAGAGAATACATTGGCTAATAATACTTACCTTGACCATGTAAGCTAGTGCATTGTCTTATTCTCTTACATATTCAAGGCTCCCTATGGGAGACTAAACTATTTAAGAGAATGCACCAGTCGGCAGTGTATCCTTAATGCTGCGCCAGTGCAGCTCCCGTCATGAAAGGGTAAACCAGTGAGTACAATGGCACTGACATATAATCTTTACAGAACATCGCTGACCTGACCTTTTTGATCTTTGATACAGAACTAAAGACCATTCTGTGCAAGACATTTAAATTCTATCAAGTTTGGACATTGCTTTTTGTATGGTACAACAATGCAATGTCTTTGGATTGTCAATACAGGACCATTTCTATCTTGATCTTATTTAAATATTCATCAGGTTTTTACTGAATAATTGATTGATTTTCACAACTCAGAACTTAGGTGAGATGTAGATTGCTTTTTGGAGTTGAGCACTTGGACCATCAGTAGTTTTGATGAGCACTCAAATAATAATCAATATTCTCCCATTACTGTATACACCTGTCAGTAAGTCCATCGAAGATAAGCCCAGTCTCATCTGGGTTTTTTACCCTAAATAAAACATGGGTTGGTCCTCGTATATAAGCCCACCCCCATTTTTGGACGGCGAATACAATCACGTCTTTCTATCCAGTAGAATAGGAGAAGATACTCAAGCACAACTGTGCTGTTATTATTTTTCCATTTTTTTTTCTTAAAAAAAATGAAGTTGTATAATAGTGTACACCTGTGTTAATATTGTTGTGAATTAAACACATGTTATTCTATTCTTAGTTGTTGGATCAATCAAAGAGGTATAAAAGCAATAAAATCAAAGGATTTGTCACTTATTGTTCACACCTATCAGTAAATCCAATGGGATGTGGAGTAATGACTTAGTGTTTTTTGTAGGATCCTTTCGTAACGCAGAAGAGTGATGTATGTTCACCTGCATCTCACTGTTGTGCTTTTATTAGAATTAGCTTCATTAATAAGCATTAGTGTAACTAATTTAACTTGTGAACTCATCATATAACCATATTGTGTTTACAAATTAATCCCAAAATTTACAACCTTATTCAAATTGATCCCAAATGTTCTGTCTATCACTGTTTCTAGTTATTATTATGTGATATTATCTTCTTAATAATATAAATAAAACAAATTATTATCCGATACAAAACAGGTATTGGTATAAAATATGATGGTAGGTCGGCACCTGAAGGCTAACTGAATTTTTTGCACAGGGGGGGGGGGGTTACTCGTGATTAAGCCCAGTACCCACTTTTTGAGCAAAAACGTGCACCTGGGCTACTGACGGGTGTATACAGTAAGTTATGAAAATATACATTGGAATGGTCAGCTAGATGAAATGATACTAAAAGTGCAGAAGAATTCATGTTTAGGTAATGAAGTTCAACAAACAACCTACCAGTATGTTTTTGTCTGATCATTTCCTTAGCAAGCCTGCAAATAGCATGTCTGTCATTTGCAGAATGGGCTAACATCACCAGATTAACCCTCTGAGGACCTCATTTTGCTTTGGCCTCATCTTCTGGGAAATATCTATAGTCTAAAATTAGCATTGTTTTAGTTACTTTTTCCCTTCTGGGAACTTTCTATATCCCCTAATGTGCAGAAGATAAAATGCATAATCGAGGTGACTAATGGGTGGACATCACAAACTTCAACTGGAAACTTAGTTTAAACAATATTTTATTTGAACTAAACAGAACAAAATTACAAACAATACATACATGACGTATAATAATAAAATGTTCAAAAGAGGATTGTGCAACAAGCTTAGGGGCTTTTGTTTTAGTCCTATTCTCAGAAAATAAATGTTACCCCGGGTATCTTGGAATAGATACCATTGGGGTATAGCAGACAGGTTTAGTTCAGTATGGTTATAAATATAAAGTTTAGATGGAAAGGGAGTGCAGGCAGTGATTGAAAAGGGTTAATTGAACTTACCATTAACAGCAGGATAAAATATGTCAAAGAGAAATAAGAGAAGATTGTACCATGTTAAATTGCTGGCCATTTATCATCACAAGCCAAAGAAAATCTAAGTTAAAAAGAAGTTTGGAACTGGAAACTTCAATCTGATATTAGGTCTTCCATAGCAGTTGAGGGCTCAGCAGAATGAGGTCCCCAGAGGGTGAAATTGGTGATGCTAATCCAGCATGTGGTATAGCATCACTAAATTCACCCTCTGGGGACCTCATTCTGCAAATGACAGGCACACTATTTCAAGGCTTGAATACTGTAATCTGAGGCATCTCTCTCATCAGCTGAAGAGGACTTCATAAAACATTTTTATCTGCAAATGCACCATGATTCACTCAGTAATTTTCCAATTATTAAACTCTATCCCATCCAATTATCAAAAGGTTAGCCCTAGCATGACTGGGGCTTCTTGAAATACTTCGAAAATTAAGTGGGCCTTTAAATAGATTAATTGGGAAAATGTTATTGAAATTATCTGGGGGTGACTATTATCTGTACAGTAATGCCCTAAGTAATCGACTCCTTAACCACAGCAGAATTATGGGTAACTTTTCAGGATTTAGTCGGAAATATGGCTTGTTGCCATTTATCGGAAAGCTCTCCCATTTAGTCGGAAATATGGCTTGTTGCCATTCATCGGAAAGCTCTCGGGGAGAGCTTTCCGATAAATGGCAACAAGCCATATTTCCGACTAAATCCTGAAAAGTTACCCATAATTCTGCTGTGGTTAAGGAGTCGATTACTTAGGGCATTACCTGTATTTGTGCTTGTGTGTGTCAAACCAAGATGTTTTCTAGATGATATATTTAGGAGATAAATATACCATGTTGAGTTGTACATTCTGGGATTCGAGCATGAAAACGGTTTGTGAACGAGCCGGCTTGCCGGCGAGTTCACAAACTGTTTTCATGCTCGAATCCCAAAATGTACAACGAAACAGGGTACGTTTATCTCCATTGTAATTCAATCTAGCAAGGAATTTGCAAAAAAAATGTATAAAAAGTATCATTTAGTCATTTTCATGACACGAATCGAGACTTTAATTTCGCCGTTGTCACCGTGCACAAATCATTGGGTTTGTTCAATGCGTTCAATGCTCGTTTCGCTACTCAGTTCTGCGCCGATGAAATTGTACCCTGCCACATTCAGATTTGATGCACGCTGAAGCGGCCGATGAACGGTATCTATAGACAACAACGCGCGGGTATGCTCGTTTCGCTACTCGTTCTGCGCCGATGAAATATGACCGTGCTACATTCAGATTTGATGCACGCTGAAGCGGCCGATGTCGGTGAATCGAAAACGAAAGTTAACCGCTCTCGGCCAATCAGAATGTTTGTTTTTAGTGACAAATACTCAATTGAATTACAATCAGTAATAATCAACAAAATAAAATATTTGTATGTGAGCTTATTAGTTAGGGACCTTATTTCAAGTTTCAGTGAGATTCATCTGTTTTACCAGAGTTTATGGCCCTTACCTTGTGACTATTTTTGTTTCCATAACTTTAGTTTTGATGGCCCAATCAGAGTTATGCCCCTTTTTAGCTCAACTTTACTTTGTAAAGTTTGAGCTATTGCCATGGCTTTGTCGTCCGTCGTCCGTGTGTCAGTGTGTGCGTGATTCGTCAACAATACAGGCTACAGGTCGTACCTTTGGTCGGATCATTATGAAATTTGTCATAGCTGTTGACATCAACATTTAGACCGGAAAGATTCATTTTGGGGTCATTCGGCAAAAAAAAAGAAGCTGCCAGCGGCCATCTTGGATTTCAAAATTCAATCCATTAGCATGGGCTACAGGTCGTACTGTTCGTCTGATCATCATGAAATTTGTCATGGATGTTAATATTGACATGTAGATGGGAACGAGTAATTTTGGGGTCATTCGGCCAAAAAACATGGCCACCAGCAGCCATCTTGGATTTTACTCTTTGCATGACTAAATCCTTTGGCACGGACTACAGGTCGTACCTTTAGACGGATCATCATAAAATTTGACATGGATGTTAACAATGACATGTAGATGGGAACGAGTCATCTTGGGGTCATTCGGCCAAAAAACATGGCCGCCAGCAGCCATCTTGGATTTTACTCTTTGTATGACTAAATCCTTTAGCACGGGCTACAGGTCGTACCTTTAGTCTGATCATCATGAAATTTGTCACGGCTGTTGAAATTGGAATGTAGATGGGAACGAGTCATTTTGGGGTCATTAGGACAAAAAACATGGCTGCCAACGGCCATATTTCAAAATTCAATCCATTAGCATGGGCTATAGGTCGTACTGTTTGTCTGAACATCATGAAATTTGCCATGGATGTTAACAATGACATGTAGATGGGAACGAGTCATTTTTGGGTCATTCGGCCAAAAAACATGGCCACCAGCAGCCATCTTGGATTTTACTCTTTGTATGACTAAATCCTTTAGCACGGGCTACAGGTCGTACCTTTAGTCTGATCATCATGAAATTTGTCATGGCTGTTGAAATTGGAATGTAGATGGGAACGAGTCATTTTGGGGTCATACGGCCAAAAAACATGGCCGCCGGCAACCATCTTGGATTTTACTCTTTGCATGACTAAATCATTTGGCACGGGCTACAGGTCGTACATTTGGTTGGATCATCATAAAATTTGTCATGGGTGTTAACAATGACATGTAGATGGGAACGAGTCATTTTGGGGTCATTTGGCAGAAAATCATGGCCACCAGCAGCCATCTTGGATTTTACTCATTGTATGACTAAATCCTTTAGCAGGGCCAGAGGTCGTACCTTTAGTCTGATCATCATGAAATTTGTCATGGCTGTTGAAATTGTAATGTAGATGGGAACGAGTCATTTTGGGGTCATTCGGACAAAAAACATGGCTGTTGACATTGGGACGTAAATAGGAAATGAGTCATTTTAGGGTCATTTGGCCTTAAAACGTGTCCACTCTTTGCATGACTAAATCCTTTGGCACACCCACAGTCCACTTCCCTCATCCGATCATCTCCAGGCTTCATATTAATCTTGATGTTGATCTTACTAGATGGAAGTTATCAAATGTTTTTGAATTTTATTGGAAAACATAGCCGCCAGCAACCATCTTGGATTTTACTTTTATATATATACTAGCAGGTGACCCAACTTCGTCCGGGCTTTGACCTTGAATTGACCATTTTGAAGGTCAAGGTCAGAGTCACGATTTGACCCGGACAAAACACTCCCCGGACAAAATCACCCGTAGGTATAAAATTTCGTCGAAATCTTATACCCGTAGGTATAAAATTTCGTCGAAATCCGTTGAGCAGTTTTCCCGGCCATAGCTAACAGACAAACAAACAGACAGAAGTCCCAAAATATATATTAGATCATTTGTGGGTACCCATTTCAAGGTGAAGGTCACCTCGGGCAGGAAAAACTGACCCGATGAAAATCTCCCCCATTCACCCTTATGATGTCATACAGATAAAGCCTCTCGGCGATGAGTCAACAGGAACGATTTAGTGCAAGTACATTATTTACGCGATGCGTCGAAAACGGAAACATAAGACGATCAATGGAATCAACTAATAAGTATTGTTCCCGGGCAATAAAAAATATCTTATGACTTGCAATAGATCTCTCCTCATAGTCCACACCCTGGGGCATAACTGGGAAGTGAAGACATAATTTTAGAAGGCCACGCAAGGATGAATTGACGCCGAATCGAGTGCGTGATTTCGAGTGACAAAAGTGACGATGCATATTTCCTATGTAACGGTTTGACACATACACGCTCTTTATCAATGACACTGCGGATACGAACGCTCTTTAACTATCACGCGATTAACACATGAACTACCAATTGCGGTGGCGGGGGATTGGAGAATGAGTGCTCTGACGTTCTCAGAAGCGGTGCGATGACATTCCATCTGGGATTTTACCCGTATATAGCAAGTTTGGGCTAAATCCGTCTGGCAGTTTTCCCGGCCATAGCTAACAGACAAACAGACAAACAGAAGTCCCAAAATATATATTAGATCTCTTCATGTTGATAATCTAGTATTACTTAGACATTTCAACTTTCTGCATTCCTAATTGCTCCATTGAGTGTAATACATTAAATTATTCCCTTTCCAAGTTGAGCTACAGTGTCATTGACACTTTCATTATATGCACGTTTGAAGAAAAACTGCTGTATTATGTAATTGGTCTGTCCATCCATCCATCTGTCAGTTAGCAGTTTTGGTTTCTGGATGATTATGAACTTTATTTTGAGTTATTTTATCGGAACTAAATTTGGTACATGTATGTGAGTTTTCCAGACCAAAATACAGGTCAAGTTCGAATTTGGGTTCATTCCAATTATTTTATTGTGACTTATGGCTCTTTTCGACAGAATTTTCAATATTTGAGGTTTACGGATGATAACTTTAGTTTAGGTTATTTTATCGGAACCAAATTTGGTATGTGAGTTTTTCAGACCAAAATACAGGCCAATTTCGATTATGGGTTCGGTCCGAATATTTTTTACTGACTTATGGTTCTTTTCGAAATAAAGCTTCAACAGCCTAAAATATCTTCGGTCTGTCTCAATAGAACCATACAAATATGGATATCATTGGAACCGGCTCCTTGACCACATTGTGATAGTTACAGTTATGCCCTGTGCCAATGCATTCTCTTATATATGCGAGTCGACCTAGGTCGCCTCGCATATATAAGAGAATGCATTGGCCTAAAAAAAATCTTTTTTTACCATTTGTTCTTACATTCTTTAACAATTTTATAATTTTTAATGTGTTAAGCCAATGCATTCTCTTTATATATATGCGAGGCGACCTATGGTCGACTCGCATATATAAGAGAATGCATTGGCACAGGGCTGTTCTGTTGGGTAAAGGGTTAACATGATTTTCAGCACGGACACCAAAGCAGAGCTTGAGTTGGCCCAGAAAATTGCCAAGGAAAATGGAGCGTTTGATGCAGTTATCTGCAGCCATTGGTCAGATGGTGGATCAGGGGCCCGAGATTTGGCCAACGCTGTAGAACAAGCTACTGAGGCTCCTAGCAACTTCAAGTTCCTTTATGATGTCACTGTAAGTGTCATTACATTATTAACCCTTTCTATACTGAATGGATTCTCCCATTCAGTTATAAAAAGTATATTGGAATGGTATATTATTTATCTGGGTGATGTTCATCTAATAAAAGCAGATGGCAGACAAACGGACAATGATAAACAGATAATGCAATGACAGATCCTACTCTTTTATATATATAGATAAACTAATTTTGATAACTAAATCGGCTTTTGTTGAAATTCAGTTGTAACTGGATGATGTGGAGACCATCGATTTGGATTATTTATCTTTAACAATGTCAATACTTTATTGGGAATAGTTTGTTCTGATAGAAAAAAATACAGTAAATATTGTCATAAAGACATTTCATCAAAACTGACTTCATTATAAATTTTCTGATTGATATGTTTGAATCAGACAATATATGCAATACTTTGTGTTTTGTGTTAGATTATTACACTAGCTAGTTGGAGGGGCAGATATATATTCAATGGTGATGTTTCCATTGAACACATTCAGACTCTTATGAAGATATTGATAGCATTAGATTTTAACTCTTTGTTTACTGAATGGATTCTTCTGTCAGTTATAAAAGTATACATCGGAATGGTTCATTATTTATCTGGAGCATAAGCAGATAACAGACAAACAGATAATACAAGTCCAGAAGAATTCCTATTTATTGGCGAGAAATTATCTCAGATAATGAGTTCAATAAATGGTCATACTTTTTTCATTGCTATAAGCTGCTTCCATCATACACATTTTATATTTCAGCTGACTATTGAGGAGAAAATCCGAATAATTTCTCAAGAGATATATGGTGCTGATGATATCGAAATATCTGAAGTAGCTCGAGAGCAAATAGACAGATACACCAAACAGGTTTGTTATGCATCCACTGGATCCTTGTTGTAAATTGTTCCATCAAAATGGTTCATCACCAGTGATCCTGTCATCTACTGTGATGGTCATGATAATAGGACACATGTCATTAAATAGGTCAATGGCCATGCAAGTGCTTGAAAACCTTCATGGTGCTTATATTTGACTTCTGTTTTTTTCCAGACCTTGAAACCCTTGAAGAACAGCATATTTTGGTAGGGTTCTTAAAAGTGCTTGATATTATTCATGGTGGGATTTGACTTGATTACATGGCTTGCATCTTCACAAAGACCAACAAGTTATAGGAAAATATTAAAGTCACAGTAATTATACTCCCCACTGTATACTGGATCAGGTAATCCATCCATGTGTGCATGCATACCGTCCGTGCAGATATCTCAGGCACTGGTTGTCCAATCTCCATGAAATCTAGTATGAATATTCAACATCACAATGGCTTCAAACTGAGTATCAAATGGTTTTGTTTGCAATTTCTATTCTAGAGTTATTCTTCTTTGTTTATCTGGAAATGTAGATTTATTTTGTCGGTCGTCATGGTTGTATGGTTGGTAAATGGAATACAGCCGCAGCGACTCATGCTGTTTCGGTTGTACATAATTTCCCGGGAATGGGACCACCCGACCCAAGGACAACCCAACCCGGGACAGCTCGACTCAAATAAAGAATAAAATATAACTTTCTCAACTTGATTTAAATTAAGGATAAAATATATGGAAAAATACTTGTAGTTGTGATACATACGTCTATAATGGAATGGAATAACGTGATCCCAAACGTGATTCCACATGAATAACAATATAGACATAAAATATACCCATATGGAACCAGAAAATATCTGAATCTGAAGAACTGTGCATATTTAGTGACAACTTAGAGAAATCAAGTAATTTATTTGTGTTTTAAAATATGAATTTATATTTCGAAGAAAATATGAAGAAAAAATTGTGGATACGTGATAAATAAATAATTAATAAAAAATGGGACAACACGACCTGGAAAATCAGGACAATTGACCCAGAATACACTGAATTTCCCAGAATTTGATGACTAGGAACAATAACGAGAGGTCAGTGGATTGTTTTTTTGACACTTGTAACTTGCTTTCTTCTCACAGGGCTTTAATGATTTGCCGATTTGTATGGCGAAGACACATCTCTCACTCTCACATATGCCTGAGAAGAAGGGCGCTCCTACTGGCTTCGTGCTGCCCGTGCGAGAGGTCAGAGCTGCTATTGGTGCTGGGTTCATCTACCCTCTTATTGGAACGGTGAGTGTTACACAAGCCTGCAAATAGTGTGTTTGTCATTTGCAGAATGAGGTCCCCACAGAGTGAATTTAGTGACCCTATCCTGTAACCTCATTCTGCTTAGGCCCTCAACTGCTATGGTAGACTTAGGATCAGACTGAAGTTCCCCAGTTAAAGTTGGTGATGTTCAACCATTGGACACCTCGATTATGCATTTTAGCTTCTGCAAATTAGGGGATATAGAAACTTCCCAGAACGGAAAACGCACCTAAAAACAATGTTAATTTGATACTTTTGATACTTCCGTGAAGATGAGACCTAAGAAGAATGAGGTCTCCGGAGGGTGAATTTAGTGATGCTAGCCCACTGTGTGGGATAGAATCACTAAATTCACCCTCTAGGGACCTCATTCTGCAAATGACAGACATGCTATTTGCAGACTTGGTGTTATATTATGACAATAATAGATTAATGTATTACATGCATTCTACAGGTACCTGTATCAATGCATGGTACAATTATTACCCTGATGAGCCTGAACACTCCGTAACCATCTACTGCTCCCCGGGGAGAGGGGAGGTACAGCCACAATGTGGCTAGCATACTTTCACTACTCATAATCAGGTACCCTTTTCCACCAATGGGTGGTGCGAAGCAGACACAGTACGAGCAACATTGCTCAGAGGTAACAACTTGGCACGAAATTTGAACAGAATACAATCCGACTATTTCCGATAATTTCAACCAAGCCACTGCTGTGTGAAAGTCACAGCAGACCAGTGGCGGGCTGCAAACTCATCTCCGTGAAGACAAGTCTGACGCTCTAACCACTGGACCACCGAGCTCCACTTTAAAAAATTATGTATTATGATTGATTGGTCAACTGAAATTAAAACATAAATTTTCATCACTTTAAGACCAAATGTTGTTGCATTATAAACATGTGTTTTGTGGAGAACTTTTCGTCGTATTGAAGACCCAAAGATGGTCACAACAAGGTGTGTCCAGTATTACCATTTCCAGTTCTGACACAAAGGGCAAGTAACAACTTGTCTCCGCCAATGTACAATGTAGATGCTCAGGCCTCAAAATCTGGTGCTGGACATTTGCAGAATGAGATTCCCAGAGGGTGAATTTACTGATGCTACCCCACACAGTCATCCTTTGTGGTGATGTGCACCCATTGGACACCTCGATTACACATTGTGTCGTCTGCCAATTTGGGGATATAGAGAAACAAAACTAAAAAATAAAATTAAAGAGACAAAAAAAAAACTGGTTAATTTGATAATAAAGATACTTTCCAGAGGAGATGAGGCCTAAGCAGAATGAGGTCCCCAGAGGGTGAATTTAATGATGTAGCCCGCTGTGCAGGGTAGCGTCACTAAATTCCCCCTCTGGGGACCTCATTCTGAAAATGTCACACACTCTTTTGATGCCTGTAGATGCTGTCAAGAGCCATTAAAATTTATTTTCTTTACGTTTGTGTCTCAATACTGTAAAATCCTTTTAATTCATGGGGGGTCTATTATTCATTGATTTCGTGGTTTGGCCCAACCACAAGATCATCATACAACAAAATAATTTACTCGGAGTTGGTCATCTGAGTTGGTCAATAAGTAAATCTCTATACACAAGATGGAAATGTAGATCAGGCATATAAAAGTCTGTTCCAATCTATCAATAATGTCTACTCATAGATGTCATAAACCTGCTATTATTGGACCTGTTGATGTGGATATATTATCCACAAATTCATGTCCCCACGAAATAGCCTCTTCAGCTCACCTGAGACGAAGTCTCCGGTGGAGCTATAGTCATCACTCCTCGTCCATCATCCGTCTATCCGTCCGTCATGCATTCTCATATAATATATGTAAGAAAATACATTGGCACATGGTTTTGCAACATTTAGGAAGCTCCAGTCATGAAAGTGTTAATGAAATTTTTTTTTGCATTCTGTGTATATATTGATGCGCTTCTAACGTTCTTTCACAGATGAGTACGATGCCAGGATTACCGACGCGACCTTGCTTTTATGATATTGACATTGACCCAGAAACAGAAGAGATTATTGGTCTTTCCTGATTCCAGTCAATCCAGTAACATCATTCCATGAATCCTCCAGTTTGTTTCGAGCTTTACGTCAATTTGGAGACAGCAAATATTATGAATATCAATCATCTATGCATGCTTGTAGTAGTTAACCAGTCCATATATGTGTTAATCTTCCAATTTGTATTCAAACTGATGAAAATGTATCACATTGAAATTATAAAAGGCTGTATGTAATGTTACGGGTGTATAAATTTTCTGTGTGAATAAAACTATATGCTAATTAATAAATAACTCCGGTTTCCATCATGATTATGATCTTTTATAATTCCAGTTTGTATTTTTATATTTCGGGTTTCCATTAACCCTTTGAACCCCAGCGGCCGGAATACCGGCCGCTGCGTGAACCTCCATATACCCTAGCGGCCGGTGGTATACCGGCCGCTGAACCGGCCATTATAACGACCGCCACGTGTTTATAGTTTATAGCTATGCGATTCAATAACAAATCGACGTCTAAACTCTAGTTATATATATCAAATATAAAAAGCCTGTTTAAATTATATTTATATGGTGAAGGGCCTCGATCGCATATCAAGTTAATTTCTTGGCGCATGCGCAGAGCAGCGAAATGTGAAATAAATGGTTTATAGCGTACTTATGCACGACATATCCACTAATATATGTTTAAATGGCCCCATAGACATCGGCGGTGGTCAGGGTGTGTATATGGAATGTCTACCCGCTATAGTATCGGGTAGGAATATATGCGCATGCGCAGAACATAGGTTGTAAATGACAAAAACATGCGTTTTAACCGAAATGTGGTGTTATATATAGGACATATAGCTGCATCATAATTGCAGTTTCTTGCTAATGCCGGCTAGTTGTCTGGTAACCGTTACTAGGGAGAGATTGGGTGGCAAAGTGTCCTTATATTTTAATGATCATAGAATGGTCCATGCATAACATACATACATGTATGTATGCACAGTTTCAAACAGGTGCCACCATTGAACATATACAGCATTATGCGACTAGATATTGTATAAATTAAGGGAACACTACCACTTAATGGTTAGTGCAGTGGTGTCATCCGTTCATTTGTGGTACTTGATTAGCAACCGTTGCTACCTTAAATAATTAATTTCATTCGATCTCTCTTAAATTCTTGTCGGATATATCTCAAATTTCACATTAGGGTATTATCGTCATCAAAAACACAATCACTGGCATTGAGTTATGACATACCATGCTATAATTGCCTTTTCCAGTCAATTCGGGGTAATTGCCTAGCAACCGTTACCAAGACGCTGCCGCGTGGCAAAGTCTTCCGATTTTATAATGATCGGTGATCAATGGGGGGACCTTTCATACCTGTGTCACAAATTAAACATAACCAACATCATCCAACAAGACACTATAAAATTTAAAGGAAAATCCCACAAGGAGCCCAGGGTCAGGGTGTCGGTCGTGGTAGGGCGTCAGGGTTCAAATGGTTAAAGATACGGGCGGCGTTGGCGGTGGGTATGCTGTTAAAATATTCAGCTCCATCAAAAACCGCCATAAACAGAATGAATAGTAAAATATAGACAGACTTTGTTCTTATACCAATCAGAAATATGGCATAAACAGTATGTTATTGTTAAATGTTTTTCCTTTGTGATGTAAACAAAAGCAAAAACGTTACAGAACCTGGCTTTTGTTTAGATCCGGATATGGTAAACATAAAGAGCATTATTTGTTACTGTTTTCCTGATATGGAAATATTAAAAGAGCGTTTATATCATTTGTGTGTGATTAACCAATAGAATTGTGTTGTGTTAAAATAGTCACATCTGTTAAAACTGCCATAAATAGAAAGAATATTCAAATATAGACATATTTCGTTCTTACACCAATCATAGATAATGTGTAAATAGTATATTATTGTCCAGTTAATATGCTTTGTGATGTAAACAAAAGCCAGGTTATGTAACATTTTTGGCTTTTGTTTACATAACAAAGCATACAAACTTGACAATACATAACGAAGCGTATAAACTTGACAATATTGAGATATCTATGATTGGTATAAGAATAAAATATGTCTATATATTTGAATATTCTTTCTGTTTATGGCAGTTTTAACAGTTGTGACTATTTTAACAGCATACACACTGTGACGGCATCCGTGCCTTTAAGTATATGAAGCTATAACCATAACCATAGTACATTGTAATGATTTTGTCTTCCAGCGTTATGGTCTTAGCTTAATAAACTTGATTGAAATGGTAATTATTTCTTCTAATTTAATCCCAGTATTAGCTGATTGATAATCATCTGAAATTTAGATGAGTTTTTCTGTCCACAGTTCATATGAGAACTAGGATCTGTCAATCAGTTTTCATGTATTAATGGTCGATTACGACACATTTGCCAAGACTCATTATTGTTGGCCAGTCATTTGATGATCGGACAAAGTTGATTAAACCCTTTCTACACTAAATTCTCATTGATGAGTAGTTCTCATAGGAAATGTTCAGATAATAAGTTCAACAAACAACCTATGAACTTATTATGTGAACATTTCTCCACCACTAATAGGAATCCTTCTGCAATTTATATTATCTATTTTCTTCTTATATTTCATGAACATACCTCCAAATCAATAATAGACCATTCCAGGCCTGCAGATTTGGGGCGATCGACAGTTCATTTTGCCTGGAGTTACCTCATATGAAAATGTCGCGAACGAAAAAAAGGTGTCAAAGTTTTCTGTAGGTCTCCCGATCACTGATTCTCACCTTAATCATTGCTCAATCAAGTCCCAAAATGAGACATTAAAAATTATTATTTCAATGAGTTGCCCATTAGTAGTTAATAAATCCAGTTGTAATGATTATAAAAGCAAATGTAACTCTTCTGGTAACCTAAGTGTTATCTTAAGCACAATCCAGGCGAACGAGAAATAGGTTATGCCTAATTTTGAGATCTGCAGGGCCTGCCATTCCAATGTATACTTTTACAACTGAATGGAAGAATCCACTTAGTATAGAAAGGTTAAAGAATTGGTAAGCGTTGGTGGTGGGTATTGCTGTTAAAATAGTCACATTTGTTTAAACCGCCATAAACAGAAAGAATATTATATTATAGGCATTACAATATGTTAGTACTATGTTTTATGTAAACAAATGACATGTTATGTAGATAAACAGTACATAATGAGTATACGATCTCAATTCTGGGGAGACCACACTAAGTGAACTTTGAATTGCCACCAAGTTGTTTACAAAATACCTGTATTGCACTTGCTAATCCTCACCTCTCAAGATTTTGGTGTTGAATGGGTCACCGTGAATCACTCTTTTAAAAAAATCACCATGGTGTTGAGTGTTTTTCTTTTGCTCATTATTTACGTGCTGTATATAAACAAATGCTCGGCTCACACAAAGTGTGTTTTATTGATAATATCGCATTCACGCTATCATTATAATATACTAGTGGTATATTTTTTAGGAAATTTTCATAATTTGTTAACTGTTATTTCCAGATTATAACCTATAACGAAGGCCATCTGTGCCTTTAACATGATAACTGTTATTTCATGCTGCAAAACTGTTCCGTTATGTTGGCTTGCTTCAGACAGTGAAACATCTCGGAGAACTAATTGTAATGAGCTCCTCTCATATATTTAATATCCCCCAAGCCTTGAAATAGTGTGTCTGTCGTTTGCAGAAGGAGGTCCCCAGTGGGTGAATTTAGTGACCCTATCCTGCATAGCTGGCTAGCATCACCAAATTCACCCTATGGGAACCTCATTCTGCTTAGGTCTCTACTGCTGTAGGAGACCTAGGATCAGATTGAAGTTCCCCAGTTGAAGTTAGTGATCTTAACCCGTTAGTCACCTCGATTATGCATTTTATCTTTGCAAATTGGGGGATATAGAAACTGAACAGAAGTAACTAAAACAATGTTATTTTGAGACTATAGATACTTCCCAGAAGATGAGGCCTATTCGGAATGAGGTCCCCAGAGGGTGAATTTGGTGATGCTAACCCGCTGTGCAGGATAGGTCACTAAATTAACCCTCTGTGGACCTCATTCTGCAAATGACAGACACACTATCTGAAGACTTCGTACCCACTTTACAAAATGTAGTAACCATACAATTATAAATTCTCTCTATCACTTGTATCTACTTCAAGTTGTTTTGCAATGCTGATGTGCAATATATTTGATCTCATAATGAAGAATCTGATGATGGCATTTGGTATATAACGGTCCTTTCATGCAAGGTTGTATACAGCGTGTCATGTACTCTTTCTGTGTTGTCCACATCAAGTGTCAAGATTGTTGTCGCTGACTAACACAATAGTTTGAGTCTTTGGTTTTTATAATATTTTGTTTAAATATGTACAGTGATCAATCTTTTCAATCATAAGTGAATTTGATGTAACAAAAATAAATACTCATATGGCCTTGACAATATTGATCAGTTGTGTTTTCTTCACCAGTGTCCATAACTGTGAAGGACACGAATTGTTGTGTAAACACACAATACATGACATCAATTTAACCCTTTCTATACTGAATAGATTCTCCCATTCTGTTATAAAAGAATACATTGGAATGGTCTGTTATTCATTTGGATGAATGTTCAGGTAATATTAGCAGACGACATACAGGTAATACAAGAGTAGAATGAGTCCTATTCATTGGTGGGAAATGTTCAGATAATAAGTTCAACGAAACTACCTATTTGTTGAACTTATTATCTGAACATTTCCTAAGGGATAACTACTCATCAATGAGTATTTACAGTAATGCCCTAAATAATCGACTCCTTAACCACAGCAGAATTATGGGTAACTTTTCAGGATTTAGTTGGAAATATGGCTTGTTGCCATTCATCGGAAAGCTCTCAGTGAGAGCTTTCCGATGAATGGCAACAAGCCATATTTCTGACTAAATCCTGGAAAGTTACCCATAATTTTGCTGTGGTTAAGGAGTCAATTATTTAGGACATTACTGTAGTATAGAAAGGGTTATAATACTGTTTACACATGTATCTGACTCTCGGATCTCTCATGATCTGTGCCATGTAAAAGTTCCATTGATTTTACTTTATTAAAATTCAGCATCCGATGCATAAATTCCATATGACACATTGCATGCAACACCATATATGAGAACCTTAAAGGTGCACAGTCCAATTTGACACCAGATTAGTCAAAATATATTTAGGCGAAAGAAAATGACTTGCAATTAAGAAATGAATATAGTGGCTGTGTGTGTTATTGGACAGATACGGCGCTGTGGTCATTGGGGTAATTGTGTGAGACGTGAACACATACCACTATATTAGTTTCTTATATTTAGATAGCTTTTTGATGATTTATTCCCATAAAAAGGCTGAGTGTATTGTTTATTTTCACAAAATCTGCTGAGTATTTGAGACATCCCCATGCAGTGCACAAAGTAACCCAATATAAGATTCTGCTGACCAGTTTTATTGATTAGGTCAACAATTTGTGATGTTGTGTTCGTGTTACGGTCTGTTTGTTATTAAGGTATAAACGGGTGACCCAATTGGCATTTAACCAATCACCGAATAGCATTTATTGTAACACAGACAGGCTATGTAAATATTCACAATTATTTGAATCACACAGGAATCGCAAAAATTCAATATAATCTAAGTAATACATACAATTTTTTTTACAAAAGCTCACAATGCTCTTTATAACTTACCGCTTTTGGCCAGCAGAAGTATAGATGCTCTTTAAAAGAGACGACCATTGGAAATTTAACTAGCCTGACAAAACTTCAAAAGGTGTTAATACTTCCTCTTTTGAAAGTCCATATATGGCCATCAAAACAACAATGGGCTGATGGGTCCGATCTAATTATTTTCTGGCATAGAACGCATGTACAGTAATGCTCTAAATAATCGACTCCTTAACCACAGCATAATTATGGGTAATTTTTCAGGATTTAGGCGGAAATATGGCTTGTTGCCATTCATCAGAAAGCTCTCAGTGAGAGCTTTCCGATGAATGGCAACAAGCCATATTTCTGACTAAATCCTGAAAAATTACCCATAATTCTGCTGTGGTTAAGGAGTCGATTATTTAGAGCATTACTGTAGATGGTGGTTTTATGGTGTCACATTGGACAGGGCACCATTAATAATGCATTAAAGGTGTACTCCGGGTTCCAGACATCCAGTTGCAACAACAACATACAAAATCTAATGTGACATATGATATTACTAGACCTATATATACAAAGACTGTCATTTTATTATTGAAAATTGAACAATATTATTTATGGAGGCATTAGCGCAGTATGAGTGTCCATTGCTTCAATGAGCACGAACAAATTATCAGAATGCCATGAGATGTCCCTCAGGCCTCAACTCAAGCCTCAAATTTGGTTCCGATTTTTGCCCATGGATAGAATTTTAACCCTTTCTATACTAAATGCTCATTGACGAATAGTTCCCTTAGGAAATGGCCAGATAATATGTTCAACAAACGACCACAGGTCATTTGTTGAACTTATTATCTAAACATTTCCCACTCATGAATATGAATCCTCCTGCACTTGTATTATCTTTTCGTCTGACTGTTTTCTGCTAATTTATCCTGAACACCCCTCCAAATAAATGATAGGCCATTCCAATGTATACTTTTATAACTGACTGGGATAATCCATTTAGTATAAGAAAGGGTTAAAATAAAATATTTCTCATTCCAAACTTATTATTAGTATACACTTATAACGTCTTCACTGCTATGACATCTGTAACTATTACGGACGTAAAAATGCTGGAAAATGCCAATAACGTCAAGATCTCAGCACATGATGTCATAACGTCATTTAGCAGCAAAGAGGTTGATAAGTAAAACCGGTTTCATGAAAATTAGCCTTGAGCTTTGAGTACACCTTTAAGCAACTGACTTGTTGAGTGTTAACATAAATTTTTGTGTATATCATCATGTAAATCTCAGTTATGTCATGTGCTTTAATCAGGGGTCATACTCTGACTGTTGAAGTACAAATATTTTTGTGTCACAAATTTTATAGTTTAATAATTGAACAATTGAAGTATCTAGATCTTTGTCTTGTTATTCATAGTGTCCAATGCTGCATTTCTTACGCAATGTTGTGTCTGCATTATGAATGGCTATGTCAAAATAGCTGCTGGGTGTACCCTATGATTTCAGTTATCAAAACAAAAAAACAAACAAACAATTATATCAAACCCAAATTAGAAAAAAAACCCAGAAAATAATAAGTAAAACAGAAGCATAAATCAAGAAAATGATGGAAATGACCTGAAGATTATATTGTATGTAAGATAACAGAAAAGAAAATGGGAGGGAAATAAATTGTTATATACACTGGGTCGGGCGGATGGGGTCAGGTTACTTACTACCTTTTGATACATGCACAGTTTTTAGCTCACCGGAAACGAAGTCTCCGGTGGAGCTATAGTCATAACTCCTCGTCCGTCCATCCGTCCGTCCGTCCGCCCGTCAACAATTCTTTAAACATCTTCTCCTCTGGAACCATAAGACCGAATGGGTTCATATTTGTTGTGGATGTTCCCTAGGTGACTCACATTCAGATTTGTTCAAATGAGGTCACTGGGTCAAATAGTTGCGAGGCCAGGGCCATAACTCTTTCCCTCCATAGTAATTATACCCCCCGCAACGAAGTTAGGGGGGGGGTATACTGGAGTCAGCTTGTCCGTCCGTGGACACAAATTTGTCCGGAGTTTTTCTCAGTCGTTTTTTGATCAATTTGCGTGAAACTTGGCACAGACATCAACCACCATGGGAACCTTTGCACCTACGATTATGACATCTGTCGGACTTTTTTTAGTGGAGTTATCCCCCTTTTTCGACTTAGAAAATTTTCGCAACATGTATACTTTTGTCCGAGCTTTTATTCCTACATTTTTCGGTCAATTTTACTGTTGAAGTACAAATATTTTTGTGTCACAAATTTTATAGTTTAATAATTGAACAATTGAAGTATCTAGATCTTTGTCTTGTTATTCATAGTGTCCAATGTTTTATTTCTTACGCAATGTTGTGTCTGCCTTATGAATGGCTATGTCAAAATAGCTGCTGGGTGTACCCTATGATTTCAGTTATCAAAACAAAAAAACAAACAATTATATCAAACCCAAATTAGAAAAAAAAACCAGAAAATAATAAGTAAAACAGAAGCATTAATCAAGAAAATGATGGAAATGACCTGAAGATTATATTGTATGTAAGATAACAGAAAAGAAAATGGGAGGGAACTAAATTGTTATATACACTGGGTCGGGCGGATGGGGTCAGGTTACTTACTACCTTTTGATACATGCACAGTTTTTAGTTCACCGGAAACGAAGTCTCCGGTGGAGCTATAGTCATAACTCCTCGTCCGTCCATCCGTCCGTCCGTCCGCCCGTCAACAATTCTTTAAACATCTTCTCCTCTGGAACCATAAGACCGAATGGGTTCATATTTGTTGTGGATGTTCCCTAGGTGACTCACATTCAGATTTGTTCAAATAAGGTCACTGGGTCAAATAGTTGCGAGGCCAGGGCCATAACTCTTTCCCTCCATAGTAATTATACCCCCCGCAACGAAGTTAGGGGGGGGGTATACTGGAGTCAGCTTGTCCGTCCGTGGACACAAATTTGTCCGGAGTTTTTCTCAGTCGTTTTTTGATCAATTTGCGTGAAACTTGGCACAGACATCAACCACCATGGGAACCTTTGCACCTACGATTATGACATCTGTCGGACTTTTTTTAGTGGAGTTATCCCCCTTTTTCGACTTAGAAAATTTTCGCAACATGTATACTTTTGTCCGAGCTTTTATTCCTACATTTTTCGGTCAATTTTACTGTTGAAGTACAAATATTTTTGTGTCACAAATTTTATAGTTTAATAATTGAACAATTGAAGTATCTAGATCTTTGTCTTGTTATTCATAGTGTCCAATGTTTTATTTCTTACGCAATGTTGTGTCTGCCTTATGAATGGCTATGTCAAAATAGCTGCTGGGTGTACCCTATGATTTCAGTTATCAAAACAAAAAAACAAACAATTATATCAAACCCAAATTAGAAAAAAAACCCAGAAAATAATAAGTAAAACAGAAGCATTAATCAAGAAAATGATGGAAATGACCTGAAGATTATATTGTATGTAAGATAACAGAAAAGAAAATGGGAGGGAACTAAATTGTTATATACACTGGGTCGGGCGGATGGGGTCAGGTTACTTACTACCTTTTGATACATGCACAGTTTTTAGTTCACCGGAAACGAAGTCTCCGGTGGAGCTATAGTCATAACTCCTCATCCGTCCGTCCGCCCGTCAACAATTGTTTAAACGTCTTCTCCTCTGGAACCATAAGACCGAATGGGTTCATATTTGGTGTGGATGTTCCCTAGGTGACTCACATTCAGATTTGTTCAAATGAGGTCACTGGGTCAAATAGTTGCGAGGCCAGGGCCATAACTCTTTCCCTCCATAGTAATTATACCCCCCGCAACGAAGTTAGGGGGCGGTATACTGGAGTCAGCTTGTCCGTCCGTGGACACAAATTTGTCCGGAGTTTTTCTCAGTCGTTTTTTTTATCAATTTCCGTGAAACTTGGCACAGACATCAACCACCATGGGAACCTTTGCACCTACGATTATGACATCTGTCAGACTTTTTTTAGTGGAGTTATCCCCCCTTTTTCGACATGTATACTTTTGTCCGAGCTTTTATTCCTACACTTTTCGGTCAATTTGTTTAAAACGTGGCACAGATATTTAGTACCATGGGAACTTGTGCACCTGCGATTATGACGTCTGTCCGACATTTTTTGGTGGAGTTATCCCCCTTTTTCGACTTAGAAACTTTTTTGCATAATTTTGTCCGAGCTTTTATTCCTACATTTTTCGGTCAATGTTTTTAGCTCACCTGAGACGAAGTCTCCGGTGGAGCTATAGTCATCACTCGTCGTCCGTCTGTCCGTCTGTCTGTCCGTCCGTCAACTTTTTTTTTAAACATCTTCTCCTCTGAAACCATCATACCAAATTGGTTCATATTTGGTGTGGATGTTCCCTAGGTGACTCTCATTCAGATTTGTTCAAATGAGGTCACTGGGTCAAATAGTTGCGAAACCAGGGCCATAATTCTATTCCTCCACAGTAATTCTTACAACAACTTCTTGTCCATAACCATTGTGCCGATTTAGCTAATATTTGGTATGGAGGGTCCTTGTTCAAATGAGGTCACCCGGTCAATTAGTTGAGAAACCAGGGCCATAACTCATAGTAATTCTTACAATGACTTCTTCTACACAAATATTGGGCCGAATTAGCTTATATTTGGTACTGAGGGACCTTGGGTGACTGGGAATCAGATTTGTTCAAATTGGGTCACTGGGTCAATTAGGGGCAGAGCCAGGGACATAACTCTAAAAACCAAAAAATTACATTTTGGCATTTCGATCATATTTGGGGTGGATGTTCCCTAGGTGACTGTCATTAATATTTGTTCAAATGAGGTCACTGTGTCAAACAGTTGCGAAACCAGGGCCATAACTATATTCCTCCTTGGTAATTCTTATAACGACTTCTTGTCAATAACCATTAAGCCGATTTAGTTTATATTTGGTATGTGGGGTCATTGAATGACTGGGGTTCAGATGTGTTCAAATGGGGTCACTGGGCCAAATAGTGGTGGAGCCAGGGCCATAATTCCCCAAAAAATAATAAAAAATTCAGAAACTCCTTTATCAATTTAACATACAAACAAAAAATATAACCCCCCCCCCCCACATGACCCAGAACCCCACCCCAACCAACATCATTCCACCCTATCTCATATCCTAACTCACAGGTAAATAAAGTATATTTATTTAAATTCCCATTACAAGGCAACTCTCCTATGTAGTCCAGGCACATAAGGTTTCACTAGTGTAAAAAATCGGGGAAAACTGATTTTTTCAGGGATCAATAAGAACATGTTTATGAACAACGTGGCAAAAGTCCCCTAATATCCGAGTTGAGCTTTTTGAGATATCTTGATTTTTCGGAATGGTTCAAATTCTGAAGCATCTCCATCAGGCCATATGGGAATGCAGTCATGTGTAGATCAATTAATTCCAAATTCATAATACATTGACATACATACAAACAATGCTTAGCCGTGAACCATATAAGTTGAATTGAAGTCCCAAAATGGCCAAAATAGAATGAAATTTACATTTTATGCATAATTGAATAGCTAGTCCCATAAGAGTGACAACACGCTCGAAATATGTGAGGAAGAATGATTGCAGAGAATAAGAGAAACATTTTATCGGGTATGTGCGAATTATCTCTAATATATATCGCGAGAGATATAGCGAAAAGCAAGGTCTCATAAAATGGTTAAATCTGGACTTTTTGACCGCAAAGAAACGGGAGAATAAGGCAAATTTTTCTGCACTATTTATCTTGAATCGTGTGATATATATGTACACTACACTGTAAAATGAAATTTAATAGCGAAGAATTGATTCTGTGACCTTTCATAGAAGCCGAAATATATGTGCTCATAGCAGTATCACTAATGTGACCGGTCATCGTTTCTTTTGATATATACACCATCAAACCTTTCGAAATACACTGCTATAGAGCAGTATGAGAGATATTCATAGAGTAATGGGTGAATTGTGTAGATTATATTCTCCGTGTCTTAAAATATTAGTAATTTTTGCCTAAGAATAAGTAATAAAACACGAATATTTCGCTGTTATCACAAGAATGCATGGTGGTATACTATGAAAGCAATTTATCAAAACACAAAGGAGTACCATATACTTTCTTTAAAAAAATCTAAACTTGACCAAAATTGCCCACATACTCTGTGACAGAGACTGTCTTTATACCTGGAAATAATATTTGGTTATATTCACCAAGGTCACATATACGCGAAGGGTACTATGTTTTCTGCAACCGCATTACCGTGTGTATCCCTTCTCCCTAATGTTACACATATCTGCTGAACTAACAACCATAACTAGCAACATTGAGTCAATGTTCAACGCTGAAATAACAGCTTTAAACGATGATCACCTGATATTTTGCACAAGTTCATGGGTGGTTTTGGCAAGATATTTTCAAACAACAAAATACGGAAAACTAATATTGTACATTGCGTAATAGCATATTCCAGTTGTAAGTTGCCGACTGAAGTAAGTTGAACAAATTGTTTACTAAGAGACCGGTTTGGAAGCAGCACGAAAATTAGTCGTATATCAACTGTACGATGTGCTGTCTATTTGATCTGGTGTGATGCAGTGCTAATCTTTTGAAGAGGTGGCGGTTTCTTTGCAATATAATAAGAATTGCAACATACGTGTGTGGTTTATTATCATGTACAGTGATGAACAATCCGGAAATGTAACTACTATTTATACCGCAAGGATATGCACTTAAGTTTCTGCGTTCCATTCAATAATTTATCATCACGCCGAACGAAACTACCATACACTGTGTGGCGAAACATTACTTCGTATGTTGCATGCCCGAAATTATTATTTTTGGCCCCGACTGTAAACAGAAAACCCGAAATTTTAAAGACGTAATTCATTGGGTTTGACCTGCGTTGCAATGGCCGATAAATCCTCCACATGGGCCTGTTTTAATGAACTGTGTACCTTTAAAGATATTTAACAACAGACTTGTATATTGTTAATACGTATTTTACCTACTAGGTGGTTATATAATAAGTTGCCACCATTTCGGCTTAGCTTGGTGGTTGCGGCCATTTTGACAGCCATTTCATGACCGCGTTTGTAGTATTCTGATCGTGTCACTATATTCGCTCTCGTACTCATATTTCACATATACTGGTATAACTTAGTAATGCATATGACTAGCTTAGACAAAATAGAATATCAAAATACGACCAGATCGTTGACAACCAGTTTCGGGGGTAGGGTTATGTTTTTACAAGTTTTGACAACTTATGATGTGCGTACTCGCTAGTTCTGCCTATTATAGCGACGGGGTGGTGTCTGTGCAGTTTTTAAAATAGATAGCTTGCGCCTATGTTTTGAGAAGCCTGAGAAATCCGACATCGAATACATCAGTTTGTCTTCAAAATCGTCAGTATTTTGGCTCAGTGTTTTATTTCATATCTATATATGCGAAATTCATTCGATATTTCCCTTTGAATGGGTGTCGTTGGTTCGAGAATTGTATATCGAACAATATTGAGTGCTTTTTGTATACGTTTCGGCTGAAAAATTGTTACAACATCCAATTATTTCCATCATTGTGAAAAATATTGTTTTGTTTAATTATATGGAAAAAATGATGTAACTCAGAAAGCTCAAATCGGATTTTAGGGGACTTTTCGTGACGCGTCCGCGATGTTATGGCCAAAATAATATAAAAAAATCAGCTTTCCCCGATTTATTTCCTTACTTTTCCACTTCCATGTCTAATGTGCCTGGACTATATGAACTGATAGACATGGCAAGGCAGATAGAGAGATAAAGAGAGCTTCTGCAGCCTTAGACAGAGTCCCCAGGGAGTGTATTCATGTCATCCATAATTTAAATGAGATTAATGGTGTTATCAATGAAGCACCCTTGTTGTTTATATTATCACTCAGTGGTCATTAAAATCAGATTAATTTCATTTTCTCAAAGAGTGCCTGGCATTTGTAGAATGAGGTTCCCAGAGGGTGAATTTAGTGACGCTATCCTACACAGCAGGCTAGCATAACCAAATACACCCTCTGAGAACCGTATTCCGCTTAGGCCTCATCTTCTTGGAAGTATCTAGAGTCTCAAGATCTCATTCTGCTTAGGCCTCATCTTCTGGGGAGTATCTATAGTATCAAATTTACATTGTTGTTAGTTAAATTTCCCTTCTAGGAAGTTTCTGTATCCCTTAATTTGCAGAAGATAAAATTCATGATTGAGGTGCCCAATGGGTGAACATCACCAATGTCATCTGGGGAACTTCAATCTTATTCTAGGTCTTCCATAGCAGTTGAGGGCCTTATCAGAATGAGGTCCCCAGAGGGTGAATTTAGTGATACTAGCCCGCTGTGCAGGATAGCCTCACTAAATTCACCCTCTGGGTACCTCATTCTGCAAATAACAGACAGACTATTTCAAAGCTTGATTCAAGGCTAGCATCACCAAATTCACCATTTGGGGACCTCATTCTGCGTAGGCCTCATCTTCTGGGAAGTATCTATAGTATCAAATTTACATTGTTGTTAGTTAAATTTCCCTTCTAGGAAGTTTCTATATCCCCTAATTTGCAGAAGATAAAATTCATAATTGAGGGGCCCAATGGGTGAACATCACCAACTTCAACTGGGGAAATTCAATTTTATTCTAGGTCTTCCATAGCAGTTGAGGACTTTATCAGAATGAGGTCCCCAGAGGGTGAATTTAGCGTCACTAAATTCACCCTCTGGGGACCTCACTCTGCAAATGACAGACACACTATCACACTATTTCAAGGCTTGTTGTATAATACATTGTGTTGCTTGAGGCCAGGCATACACAATGTAGGAACAGACACGCTTTTTGTGATGCTATCCGGCACAGCAGGCTAGCATCACCAAATTCACCCTCTGACGACCTCATTCTGCTTAGGCCTCATCTTCTGGGAAGTATCTATAGTATCAAATTTACATTGTTGTTAGTTAAATTTCCCTTCTAGGAAGTTTCTATATCCCCTAATTTGCAGAAGATAAAATTCATAAATGAGGTGCCCAATGGGTGAATATCACCAACTTCAACTGGGGAACTTAATTTTTATCCTTATCAGATTTGTGAAAATGGGATCACAAAGTCAAATAAGGGCAGAGCAAGAGACTTAACTATTTCACTACATAGTAATTCTTAAAATATGTTTGCAAGAACTAGTTGGCTTATATAGAATGGAATGTTCTTCCTTGACTGCAATTCAGATTTTTTTAATGGGGTCACCTGGTCAAATAGGGGCCAAGCGAAGGACAGTTTCCCTCTTAATATGCTTCCTTCACAAGGACCATCAGGTCTATTTGACTGATATTTATGATATGTATGAAGGGTTCTTTGGTGTCTGGGATTCAAATTTATTCAGATGGGGTCACCAGGTTAAAAGGGTGGGACCAGGGACATAACTATATGTCTCTATAGTAATTCTTAAAATGTCTTCTCAAGGGATTTTGGACTATTTAGCTTACATATAGTATGGAGGAATCAGGAAGATCCTATAGTGACTATATAGATTTGTTAAAATGAGGTCAACTGTCAAGAAATGGCAGTCTATGGGGAGTTAACACTTTTGTGTCCAATAAAATCATAGAAATACCAAATTCATTAACACATCTACCTTGGAACCACCTGACTGATTGGTCTGACATACATGTATTGTGTTTTGGGTCCATGGATAATTGGGCTTCAAACATGTTTAAATGGTTTTAGAAAAAGGCGCTTGTGAGATTGGAAATTTCCAACAATTGAGAAAGTTTGAGGTGTCGGTTGTGAAATTCCAACCTAAGACTTGGGAGTCTGGATCCCGGTCGGGAGGGGACTTGTTGAGCTGGAGGAGGGGGGGTGATCAGTAGTGTACAGTTGGCAATTTCAAGGTGGTTTTTTACCAAGCTACATACTTGAAGTCTCTCTAGCCACATATCCTGTTTAAATCTACTTCTTTTAAAGTGATTATAAAAAGTGCTCACTGTTTTGGTCTCCAGAGTCCCAGTCTTATCAGTCTTTGCAGTCTGGTCAGCGACCCCACAGTCATTGACTGTCTTGTTTAATCTTAGCACTGATATTTAGTACCATGGGAACCTGTGCACCTGCGATTATGACGTCTGTCCGACATGTTTTGTGTGGAGTTATTCCCCTTTTTCGACTTAGAATTTTTTTCGCAACATACATAATTTTGTCCAAGCTTTTATTCCTACATTTTTTGGTCAATAGGTTTAAGATTAGGGTTATGGTTGTACACCTGCAATGGGAACTGTTATTTTATTATTTTAACTAAATGTTTACTGACATGTGAAACATCTTAGTATTTTAAAAACAGGGGGGTATCCGTAGTCCCATTGGGACAGTCACACCTCTAGTTCTTTTAAGCATCTTCTCAATTACCATCAGGCCAAATGGGTTCATATTTGGTATGAAGGATCCGTGGGTGACTGGGGTTCAGATTTGTTAAAATGAGGTCACTGGGTCAAATTTGGGTGGGGTCAGGGACATAACTCCAATTTTTTTTTAGATTTAACTCTTTAATAAAAAAAAAGCACAGAAAAGACAAAAAATTATATATTAAAAAATAAAAGAATATTTAAAAAAAATGTGGAATTGTTTTGTTTTTTTAAAATATTTAAAATATATATATATATATATATTTAACATTTTTTGAAAATTGAATAACTAATGCCATTACATTTATGAAGGTTGTGCCCCCTTCACTGCTTCTGCCACCCTGGTCCCAAAAATAATATTTACTCAAATTCTTGACAGGGAATCATTATTAAGAAGCATTTAATTTGGCTCTAACTGTATGCGGGGTATGCCTACACATGTCAAGTGAAATCTGACATTTTTATAAACATTCCCGGGAGATCTGCTAGAGGTAATTAATTCCCAGTTACAACAACAATCTATCATGTATTGTTCAAATCTTTCAACATGACATTTAACACTCCCACATCCACCACTTCACTAGAACATATTTGGTAAACTTGAAAAGTGTTCTTTGCTGTCTGGTGAGCGACCTCAGTCATTGACTGTCTTGTTGGATCAGGAACCAGTCTAGATATATCCAACTTGTTTAGATATACAAGCAGATAGTATGATGAGAAACATCATTCCAATAAGTTCAGCAGATGGCCATATTAGCTTAATTTCCCTGAAAATGAATCAATGGGAATCAATTATTTACACATAAGCAACTATTCAGTTATCAATGGGTTACCAGTTTGCCTATTTTTCTTGATAATCATACAAATCATTGTTTTTGATCGAGTTGTGTAACAAACTTGACTTATGGTTTCTTTTATTTTATTTTGGGTCCATCTCTGTTATAAATTGTTCATTCCCATTGGGAATCTGAATTTGATACAGCTGTTTGAATCTAAATTTAAATACATGACTTGGACTAGTATTACCAATAATATCGAAACAGCTTTGCCATCAAAATTCACAGCTCATGACGACCGAATGTGTTATTCACCTTCTGACTGAGCCATGACCCCATAATTATACTCACATAATAGAGTTTTCCCCCCATTACTGTTGTTGATTTATACACAGATGTACAACGGAACCAATATTGGGCTAGTCGGGGCCAATGCACACAAGCCTGTAATAGTGGGTCTGTCATTTGCAGAATGAGGTCCCCCAAAGGGTAAATTTAATGATGCTATCCCACACAGCGGGTTAGCATCACCAAATTTACCCTCTGGTGACCTCATTCTGCTTAGGCCTCATCTTATGGGAAGTATTTATTGTTTAAAATTAACATTGTTTTAGTTACTTTTTCCCTTCTTGGAAGGTTCTATATCCCCTAATTTGCAGAATATAAACTGCATAGTTGAGGTGACTAATGGGTGAACATCACCAACTTCAACTGGGGAACTTCAATCTGACCCTAGATCAGCCATAGAAGTTGAGGCCTAAGTAGAATGAGCTTCCCATAGGGTGAATTTGATGATGCTAGCCCACCATGCGGGATAGCATTATTAAATTCCTTCCTTCTGGGGACCCCATTCTGCAAATGACAAGACTCACTATCTGCACACTTGAATAATCAGGGCTCAGTGTTATGCACTAATGGACCCCAGGAAACAAGACACTTAATTGACTATTAATTTCGGATTTAAGTAAATGAAAAGTTCCATTAGTGGGCAGGATGTCGTATGCTTCAAGTTGACATGATTCCGGACATAGTGTTTGCAATGTTGCAGCAAAACAATGGTTAGACCTGGTTAGACATTCATATATAACCAGATAATTGTGGAGTTCTTTGATTGAACATGGAAAAGGCAGTTTTAGACTTTAAAAACAGTTTAGCAGCCGTTGATAAAAAGAGGACAGTTGGGAGCCAAACTCTTATTTGCCTCTACTTTAGCCTCCCTGGTGAGTGCCCATCGACAGCCATTACTGAACATTTAATATGTTTGCATATATCTGCGAACTTGGCGAAAAGCATTCATTTCTGGTTTCGAGAAGTTAGCACAACATTCAACATTTTTTTTTTTTAACGTGAATTGAATAAGAGGGTCGCATATATAGCGCCCCTATCAAAATCATAGAGTATTTGATACTCATTTTTAAGTAGTTTTAATTCAGGTATAGAGGGAGGGTCCACATCATATACCTATGATCGGATCGGGCCCAAAGTTTGAGGCACATGTACAGACCCAGATGCTACTTTAATTCACCACAGGGCGCTTGCCAGGCATGTGTAGTTTTGCTGGCGAATGTTGAACAGAGAACATCTATTCAACATTCATGTGAAGTTAGCACAACATTCAACAAATTCACATTTATTAATAATTGTACTACAGCGCAATTCAATTGCGCTTCAGCTGAAGCGCAATTAATTTTACATATATGGCTAAACCCCCCAGTTAATTAATGAATAAATCCAATAGAAAATTAATTGTTCATCAGCGCAATTCAATTTCGCTTCAGTGCAATTATTTATGGGAATCCCCAGTTAATTAATGGAATAATATATCTATTCAGGGGTGTAAGCTTGTAACAATAATTGCGCTTCAGTGCAATTCGATTGCGCTTCAGCGCAATTGATATGAATCAAGCTAGATTGCGTTTCAGCGCAATTGAATTGCGCTTCAGCGCAATTTGATTGTGCTTCAGCGCAATTTGATTGTGCTTCAGCACAATTATTAATAAATGTGAATTTAGCCTCCCATAAACATGCAGTAGAGCCCCACCTAACATGTGTGGTTTTCACTGGCGAATGTTGAACAGAGAGCTGTTCAACATTCGGACTTTTTTCGAGGTTTTTTGACTCGGGTAGAGAGGGCATGGCATAAACCAATGATCGGATCGGGCCCATGTTAGCAGGTATGTGTACACTACCAGATGCTACTTCAATTCACCATATAGCACTCGCCTAGCGTGTGTGGTTTTCTTTGGCGAATGTTGAACAGAGAGCACATTTAACATTCGTGTGGAGTTAGCGCAACATTCAACATTCATTCAACGTTTTTTTTAACG